>CAWVOI010000035.1:0-202847 GCA_963930915.1 Forcipomyia taiwana | reverse complement strand
AAGCAGTGGTATCAACGCAGAGTACTGGCCTTCAAAATTGGACTTTTTGGCATCCTCTGTGGGAGGGGTCAACTTCGAACGACCATAACTAGCTTATAATTCAAGCTTTCGGGCTAATTTTTTTTATGTAGTCTGTGTGGACTACGACTTATTTAAAAAGTATAGCTTTGGGGTAGAAATCTAAAATTCCATTCAAAAAAAATTTTTTTGAATTTTTACCAAAAATTCACCTTTTTCATAAAATAGCGTAGAGCCGCTGCGTTACAATGAGCTGGGCTCTGGTATTTTATGTAGAGGTTAAGTCAAGGTATCTGAGGTACAAAGGGTTTTTCTCGATCTAGTGCACTTCTCGAGAAAATTGGGATTAAGTGTGTGATTTATGAAATTTCAATGAAAGTGAAATTTCTTTCCATTAGTTATCGACATAAAGTTGATTCAATGAACTTTAATTTGACTATATGAGATGCATATGAGGCCCTATGCATCCGAAAAAAGAATCTGGCCAAGAAAATCAGGTTTTCCAAAAAAAAAATTTTTGACCGAATTTTTCCTATGGCTGGATCCCCCAAAATTGGCCGAAAAAGCCCTCTAGCTCCTCACCAAGATCTTCCGGGGTCAAAATTTGAGCTCCATCTTTAGTGTCTTAAAAAAGTTGAAAAGGACTTCCCAAAAATAATTTTGAGATCAAAGCCCTCTTTTGGGAGCTACGGGGGTAAAACCTCAACTCAAAACCTCAAAAAAACTGACGAGATACCCGTAGCTGACGTATCATATGCTCTGATTGTGCACAAAATAAAATTTTTCGGTCTTTTTTGGCATTTTTTGTCAGGAAAACTGTGAAATGCATCTCATATAGTCAAATTAAGTTCATTGAATCAACTTTATGTCGATAACTAATAGAAAGAAATTTCACTTTCATTGAAATTTCATAAATCACACACTTAATCCCAATTTTCTCGAGAAGTGCACTAGATCGAGAAAAACCCTTTGTACCTCAGATACCTTGACTTAACCTCTACATAAAATACCAGAGCCCAGCTCATTGTAACGCAGCGGCTCTACGCTATTTTATGAAAAAGGTGAATTTTTGGTAAAAATTCAAAAAAATTTTTTTTTTTCAATGGAATTTTAGATTTCTACCCCAAAGCTATACTTTTTAAATAAGTCGTAGTCCACACAGACTACATAAAAAAAATTAGCCCGAAAGCTTGAATTATAAGCTAGTTATGGTCGTTCGAAGTTGACCCCTCCCACAGAGGATGCCAAAAAGTCCAATTTTGAAGGCCAATATCTCGAGAACGGTAGGTCTGAGGGAAAAAGTTACCATATTAAGGTTTTCACATTTTCAAAGGAGAGTCCAACGGTACCTGACTTAATCCATTTTACGAACAAAATTTACATACATTTGCGATCTGGGTGTCTAGGTACTTTAGTAGTTTGTGTGTCTACGTGATGTTTATTCTAAGTAAAGTGTGCTACTACATGAGTAGGCCACCTTTTCACCCTGCGCAGTCATGATCGAGGTTGTGATCGCAATCACTGATCAGAATTCAATGAAACTATGAAAAATTTAAGAGATTATCAACCAAACCAAATCAAAAAACATTATAAAGGCCGATTCACATACTTGGACAAAACGTCAACCGGCTCTAGCTCTGCCCTCTTAAGTGCTAGGGCCACGGCGTAAAGTGATTGTTGTAGCCGCCGTTGAGACGCTTCTGTTGATACCCCTCCCAGGTCCGTAGCTTTTAAAATGGCCCTCGAAATTCTGTCCAGATATCCTATCGCAAAATACGCCATACGATTGTCATAGCGGGTGTCAAATCGTGATCTTCATTTACTTTTGAGATAGCATCAAGTTTTTAGCCTCTTAGCTGCTGAACTTTTTGGAAGGGCAATTTTTTCAATTTTTTTTTTCTGAGCCACTCAAAGCAGTTAAGGGTTGTAAAGTGCTATTTTTCAAAAGAACAACTTATTGTGAGCATACACACAAAAATTTCGCTCGCTAGGTACATTCGTTGCTGTTTTATTAGTGACGGAATGAAGCTAGAATGGGGAAAAATTAGCGTATTTTTCTGTCCAGGGTCTGTGCAGGGGGATTAGTTTAAACATTTGGGTTGAAACTATGTTTTCTGAATAATAGACCATAAAGTTTAAGACAAGACCAAAACAAGCCCTGTAGGTTCAGTGTACGATTTGTGACCGGTCTTTGAGTTGCCCGAGTAATCACACACCTATGCGGAGAAGGGGTCAATATATTAAAATCGATAAAAAATTTAGTTTTTAAGCTAGCAACGTAGTTTTGGACATTTTGGAAATAAAAAATTAAAATACGATGGAGCTATGGGGCCCCAAGCTGGAAACCGCAAAAATTGACGGGGGAGTTGGTCCCTCGTCAAATTCAATTTATATGACATATTTTCGAAATTATCCGGAGATATTCGGTCTCAAAGTTAAATTTTCCCATATGAAATTAAAAAAAAATTCAAATTTTTCTCAAAAACAAAAACCGTAGTAGGCCGCTCGGCCAGTCTTAGCCCTTGAAAAAAAATTGTGAGCCTACAGATTTTTCTTCAGTGCCTAATCAAACTTATTTTTCAGGTATTCCGACTTAGAATCTCGAATGAAAGACGAACTTATGAATGTAAAAATAAAAAACACGGAGCAATGTCAATTAGTTGCGGAACTAAAACAAGAAATATGCAGACTAGAATCGAAGGTAAAACAATCAAAAAAATCACATCAAAGTAAATCGGCGATATAGTATAAGGCCTTGGACGACTAGATACTCTCGATTGCAACCAGCTACATATATGCACGTCTTATACTTGATCGTTTATGTATTTTGTATTTTGATTTGATAATTTTTTCTAATTTTTATCCCATACAAAAATAAGACACAAATGGGACAAAACACATTCCGTGTCTGTTGGAATCGCAGCTCAATCATAACCACTAAATTTTTCCACCAAACAAACTTCGGGAGCCCCCCACTCTGCCCTTTAAGGTGCAAGGGCCACAAGTGTATTCTAACTGTGAAGACCTTATGAACGTTGGGACTCTGTCTAAGCAACCAAAGTTTCCACCCCAAAAGAAACACCAGATCAATGGGAAAGAGACAACTTTATAAGGATTTCATTAATACACGCGACTACTCGACGAAGAGAGCAAGAAGATTAACTTAAGAAGATTAACTTAAATTTTGATCTCTGGCTCTAAAATTAATTTTTAATTCACGAAAAAGTTAAACTTCTAGATATTTCAACTAAAAACGCCAAGAAAATTTATTCCAAAAACTGAATAAACTCTCCAAGTGTCATTGAAATCAAAAAATGTCTTGTTTAAAAGTGATCAGTTTATTTTGTATTTTCCCAAAAGAGTTATAAACTAACGTCGCTGTGAAAATGATAAAAATCGAGTGTAAAACGATGAGTTTTTTGTTTTTTGTGACATTCTTTTCAAAAGCCAAATTTTTATACATTTGTTAAATTTTCTTCCAAGTTCCTTCGTCACTATAGAGTAGTTTTAAACCAATTTGGCTTTGAAATTGGTAAAACACCATATTTGTGGAACTTTGGATTTTTTCATATGAAAAAAACATAAACGTAGTGTGTACCTTGATTTTCACTGTCCATAAAGTTTTTGGGAATTTCCGTAGAGATAATATTTTTATCTAATTAATTAAGAGTATGAGTCTCTCGAACGACAATTCTAAGGTTCACACAAGGATCGTGGCTGGGTTAAACTCTCCAAGGTCACTGATTTTTCCAGGGTACCTCAAGATAGGGCATTCAAACAAGATATAGTCCGTAGTCTGTTGTTGCTCACTACAGAGACATGAAGGGTTGTTGACATATCCCCACTTGTGCAGTGGACAGTTGTACCTGTCGTGCTGGGTCCGGAATCGACTCAAGCTGCACCAGGCTTTCTGGTTTTTCCAGAATTCAGCATTTTTGTCTGTATAGGTGTCAAAAAGAGGCAAAACGTGCCCCCGTGTAGGTTACAGAGGGGTCGCAGCCAGGGAACAGGAGTTGAAGAGACTCTACCACTGATCAGTCTCATCGTGGCGTTGAGCTGGACATCAACTTTGTCCACGTGGGCGCTACTCAGCCACACTGCTCCCCAGGAAGCGAGTGAGTTTCTGGATCAGGTTGTTCCTGGTGCGGAGCTTCGCAGAGAGTTTCTGGAGGTGGCTTCGGTAGGTGAGCGATGGGTCGTGCGTGACCCCCAAGTACTTCGGTTTTGGATCGTGCCTCAGGCCCACTCCCGCGGGTTGCACGTTGAAATGCCTCTTGGCTTCTCTGTTGTTCAGGTGGAAGCATGAGCCCACCGTTTTTGCGGTGCTGGAGACCAGCCGCCACTTTCTACAGTAGTCTGCAAAAGACTCGAGGTCCTGCGTCAGAGCTCTTGAAATCTGTTAAGATCCCCTAGCTTGAATGTTTAGGCCATGTCGTCAGCGTGAAAGAACGTCCTCGACTCGAAGCTCTGGAGGTCGTTGGTGTAGACGTTGAACAGCAGGCACTAGAGCACCGAGCTCTGTGGGAGGCCGTTATTCAATTTAACTGTCGTTGAGGAAGACTTGTGTTTGAATGCTTGCAAATGATACTTTTTCACAATAAGTGAAGTTCTAGCTTTCAAACATGATAAGATAAGCCACAGTTTCTAGCTTATGGTCATATGTTATATTTTCATTGCCAAAGTAAAGGAGACAATTTTGTCAAGAATTTCAATTTGCTAGATTGCCTATAGGAATTGCTTCCTATTTTCTCTGTTGTTTGAAAGTAGAAATCTCATGCAGTAACAAATGAACGAGAGTAATTGAAGTTAAAGAAAAGTCAAAAAATTCGTGGACTCGAGCTGGATTTAAGCCAGCGACCTCCGTATATGCGCTCCATTGCTCTATCAACTGAGCTATCGAACCCTTTTTTAACCTTCTCACTACTTTGCCGTCTCGATCGTTGCTAGTTCTGTGCCATAAGGACTGTATGTAACTACGTTTGTGAAGCGGCTATTTATTATTAAAAAAGTTTATCAACTGGCTTATCCTTGACAGTTAGGTTTCTCTAAGGCCCGTACGCTTTAGAATTTTAAGTTCCCTTTAAACATGGTCACTTGTCAGAGACGGACTGCCCCGGACTCAGAGTTTCAAAGCCCCAAGTCCTGTGAAAATCTCAACAGAGGAGTGTATTGCATTTGCAATTTTTCCCGCGTCAAGAAAATGAATCCCAGAGTGCTTCTGAACTTATGCGTCAGAAGCAAGCATGAGCAAAGTAAGTTTTTCACGGTCTCACTTGCAGTATTGCAAAATCTGCAAATCCCACTCATATCCTGATGAAACCCCCGAACTCGCGCATTCACAGTGACCAGTCAGAAATCCTGTGATACAGTAAGTTTCATTTCCTTACATGTTGAGCAGTTATTTGATCATCGAGCCTTGTAGTCCTTCATGAATTCCTTTGAATGAAACATCCTGGGTTGATTGCGCTATAAGATTCTTGAGATTTCTTAAGAAGAGCATCTGTTATCAAGTTCTTAGCAAATGCTCTCCAGGTTCCATCAATCAAATCAAATCAAAGATCAAGTATAATAAGAATAACTGCATGTGCCGGGTTTATATTCTAAAGGAATCTTGTTGGAATTCATAGTACTCATTTTCTTGCATTATATATTGAACAAAACCAATGACCACTTGGGGTCATTGGTTTTGAATTGCCTCGTATTAATTTAATTTAATTCAATTTTTAGTGCATTTTCATCAATTTTGAAAAAAAATGCACTTATGTGTCCGTTTTGTCCGTCTGTCCGTCCGTCCGAGTCGCAAAGGCTCTGAAGCTACAAGAGCTAGAGACCTGTGGCTTTTTGCATGTTGTCATGTATGGTCTGGAGAGTGGTAGAATCACTTCCTCTTTTCCGGAAGGGGGTTTTCCCGTTCTGTGAAAGTTCCATATACTTCATCCTTCTTCTTCAATTTTGGAAATGTTCTACATCATGTCAAGTGGGTGAAAGGCCACCAAAGGGTGAAAAATTTTAGTTGCGCCGATTGGGCTGAAATTTAAAACGGTCATGTAAAATGACAAAAAAATCAATTTTTTTTTGGGTTATGACTCAAAAATGTAAAATAATGGCCCTTGGGGATCAATAAGGGGCCACCCAAGACTTCTCCTAACTAACAGAGGGGCAAAATTTCAAGTGTATCGGATTGAGCTAAAACTTTGGCAACTGTTAGATGATATTAAATCCAGCAAAAAACATTTGTACAGTAGGTCTCCATGACCTAAGGGTGTGCAGCTGAAGGCTCGCAAAGTTAGAACGTGGTGAAAATTTTTAACTCCAATTGAGCTAAAACTTAGGCAAATATTAAATGACATTCAATAAAGTAAAATATCCTTCTACATTAAGGCTCGAAGTCGGAATTTGGGACAAAATATTTTCTCTTTGACCCAACTTTTGCACTCAAATGCGTTCGTCCCCGACTAAGCTTCAAACATGTTTTTTATTTGTACTGGTAGTCGAAGATCACGGAAGTCCCGAAGGCCTAAAGCATGGAAATTTCGATTTTATCCGACTTTTTTTCCATGCTCTAGGCTCGAAGGTCTTATTGTGAACCATCTTGACAGAGTCAAGAACTTCTGAGTAGCGTCCCTCACTTAATGCTACCATACGCGCCATAGCAGTCGCATGCTTGGCTTGCACCAAGAACACAGTTGAGCAGAAGTTGCCTCGGTCGAGTTTCGAACTTACGACCTCTCGATCGTAACCCCGTTACTCTACCGATAAACCTCTGCCCTAAATCGGCCACTTCGTTTGCATAATGCAATTTTGAGTCTGGGTTGTCCGTCTGAGTCGGAAAGATTTTTTTTGCGGTTTTTATTGGTGGGCGTTTTGGTTTCCCGTTATATGAAACTTCTACATACTTCAACCGCTTGGACTGAAATTTTATATAAACATCTAATTAAAGTGATACCTTGTCACCAACAGGAAAGGAGCTAAAATTTCCAACGAACGAAAGTTTTTTAGACGTGCCCAAATTTCATAAACGTAATAATAAACAAAAAGTTTGTGACGGCCTAGATTTCCTATCAGCCACCCATTAGAAGGGGCCGTATGTCGAGTGAGTGCCGCAGCAGTATAAATTTTTGTGCACGCATCTCGATCACTCTTCTGATTGTGTCGTCGAATTGACTAGTCAATTTCAATAAAAATTGATTTGTCCTTAATAAATGTGTTTTGCGTCGTTTATCCGAACCCTCTAAACCCCATCACTTCATACTTTATTCACACCGATTAAAATTTTGCTACGAAGCTCACTTGAAAATTCGCTCAAATGCCTTCGTCTCCGATTAAAGTTTGAACATGTTTTTTTTACTAAAAACAAATATGGCATTTAAAAACAAATTGCTCATTGATTTAAAATTTTTTATAGAACTCAGAGAAACAAGCAGAAGAAGAGTTACGTCTGGGTTCGTTTGAAGATTCTGATCCTGTTAGAGAATTACAGGAAAAAGTACTAGAGTTGACAGCTGAGGTAACTATGAATCTTTAAGCTCCTCTTTTAAGCTTCTATTTTGACTTAATTAAACTTAGAAAGGCTTACTAACAGAAAATAAAAAAATCATTTCTATTTCTATGTTTCCTAATTGTTTCTGACCGTCCGTTTGTCTGTCCGTCCAAGATGCAAATGCTCCAAAACTATTAGAGCTAGAGAACTGTGCTGCTTTTGAGCTTTAATTATTGCTGCTTTTTGAGTTATAATTACCAGTGCCGCGTTTACCATATGGGCAATTTGAGCACTGCCCTGGGGCCCCCAAATCTAAAAAAATTCAGTAAATTTTTGACTCCGAACTTTTGGCCAAAAATTTGCAGAAACTTAGAGCTTTCCGCAAAATTGGCTGAAGGGGCCCCATTTTATTAAGCAGAAGGCCCTTACATTCATCATATTCATGTCTGAGGCGGCCGCATTTTATTAAGCAGTTGGCCCCACATGCATGTCTGTAAGGGCCCCATTTTATTAAGCAGGGGGCCTCAAATTCATAGCTGTAGGGGTCCCTGAAAATTCAAGGGAATAAAAAGAATCCAAAACTTTTTTAGAGACTACTTTAAATTTCGAATGTTTTGCCATTCGTTTAAACATTCGAATGTTTTTATATGGGACAAAACATTCGAATGTTTTTTGACGAATGTGAACGAATAATTTCGCCAAATTATTCTTTCACATTCGTATTCGTATGAATTTCATTCGAATACTTGGATTTGAACAGAAATTTTGATCAGAAAAAATTGTTTAAAACTTATTGGAGGACGAACGCATTTGAGTGCATTTTCAATTCAGCTTTGTTGCAAAAGTTGGATCAAAATATTTTATCCAAAATTCCGTCACTTCAGACACTTATTGGACCCCTTACTCCGATTCCATAGATCAAAGAGGCTTACTGTTGAAGTTATTTTTTCTAGATTCAATGCTACCTAACATTTGCTCGAGTTTCAGCTTAGTTTGGTAAACTAAAAATTTTCCCCATAGAAACCTTGAAGGCTCGCAGCTACAAACTCTTAAGTTCTAGAGAATACTATTGAAAAATTTTTGTTTTCCTTAGTAAGGCCGATTCACATACTTGGACAAAATGGTCCTGGGCAAAATGTCCAACTGGCTCTAGCTCTTCCCCCTAAAGTGCTAGAGCCACGGCGTGAAGTAATTGTTGTAGTCCCCGTTAAGACACTTCTGTTGATACCCCTCCCAAGTCCGTAGCTTTTGAAATAGCTGAGCTAGAGCATTTGTCCAGGCTGTCCAGAAGCTCTCGAAATTCTGTCCAGATGTCCTATAGCGAAATAAGCCATCTGACTGTCGCGGCGGGTGTCAAATTGTGATCTACATTTGATTTTGAGATAGTCTGCAAGTTGTTAGCCTCTTAGCTGCTGTTTTGGCCGAGTTAGACCACTTGGACACTTTTTGAGGGGGTCATTTTTTTCGATATTTATTTTTTTCTGAGCCACTCAAAGCAGTTAAGGGTTGTAAAGTGCTATTTTTCAAAAGAAAAACTTATTGTGAGCATACACACAAAAATTCAGCTCGCTAGGTACATTCACTAGTGTTTTATTAGTGAATGAGTGAAGCAGGAATAGGGCAAAATTACCGTATTTTTCTGTCCAGGGTCTGTCCAGGGGGATTAGTTTAAACATTTGGGTTGAAACTATGTTTTCTGAATAGCCTAGATCATAAACAAGACAAGACCAAAACGAGACAAGACCAAAACGAGCAAGACCAAAACGAGCCCCGTAGGTCGAGTCTACGATTTGTGACCGGTCTTTGAGTTGCCCGAGTCATCACATGCCTATGCAGAGAAGGGGGAAAAATAATAAAATAGATAAAAACTTTAGTTTTCAAGATAGAGTAGTGGTTTTGGCCATTTTGGAAAGAAAAATTTAAAATCCCCTTCTGTGGCCTTTCACACAACCTCCAGAGTTTTGTTTTTGCAACAGTAAAGGTAGAAAAATTGTCAAAGAATAGCTTATTTTATGTTTTAACTTTAAAATACCATCAAACTTAAAATTTTTAACTAAGTTTTAGTTTTTGCGAAAGGGCTATAAAGCGAAAAAAATTTCAGTGACTTAAGAAAAATATGCTCATCATTTTTTCGACCAAAATCGGGCTATGCACTCCGTCTGAGTCGCAAAGGCTCCAAAACTACAAGAGCTAGAGACCTGCGGTTTTTTGCATTATGGTGGAGGGTGGACGAATTGTTTTGGTTTTCCCAAAAACCCCCCATGAGCGAAACCAGGGTAGTTTTCCTGTTTCATGAAAATTCCTTATACTTCATATGATTTAACTGAATTTTGGATATGTTATAGATCGTGCCAAATCTAGCAAATCATAGACCACATATTTGCCCCTATCACTTAAGGGGGTGGGGTGAGAGACTCCCAAAGGGGAGACGATTTTAGTTGCCCCGATTAAGCTGAAATTCAGAATGGTCATGTAAAATGACATATGAAGCAACTTTTGTTTCGGATCATAGTCTCAAAAATGTAAATTAACGGACCTGGGGGCCCAAACATTGGTAATCCAAGATTTCTCTTGGCTAACAGAAGGGTGAAATTTCAAATTCAACCGATTGAGCTAAAACGTTGGCAACTGTTAAATGGCATTAAATCCAGCAATAAACAATCGTACAGTGACCTAAGGGTGTGGAGCTGAGGGCTCCCAAAGTCTTTGTGAAGCTAAAAATTTTTGCTCCAATTGAGCTGAAAATCGAGCAAATGTTAGATGACATTAAATTTAAAAAAAATACTTCTACAGTAAGGCTCTATGACCTATAGGGTCGAAGTCAGGGGTTCAATAAGTTTCTGCAGTGACGGAATTTGGGACAAAATATTTTCACTTCGACCCAACTTTTAAGACAAAGCGAATTGAAAATGCACTCAAACGCGTTCGTCCCCGACTAAGCTTTAAACATGTTTTATTCAAGGAGTTAAAACAAAGTTTAACGAGACTCCAAAAATCAACGTTGCGAAAACACAACGCTTAAGGTTAATGTGAACAAAAAAGTTGGATCAAAGTTTGAAGTGTAAATTGAGCATAAACAAAACTTAAGGTCATGGGACTTAAAATAGTTTTATTCACACCAAAGAACACTGACTCAAAATGCGAATATTTAAGTCTTAATTTGTATCGGTAGAGGGGCAGAGGTAGCCTAATCGGTAGAGTAACGGACTTGTAAACGAGAAGTCGTACGTCCGAATCGCGACTGAAGTAACTTCTACTCAACTGTGTTCTTGGTACAAGCCAAGAATGCGAGTGATATGGCGCGCACGGAAGTATAAAGTGGATGGCGCTACTGAGACATTCTTGACTCTGTCAAGATGGGTCACAATAGGACCTCCGTGACCTTTTACTCCCAGTACAATCTACAATCTTGTATTGGTAGGCTACCGAAAAGTCTCTTGTTATATAGACGGGCCATAAATTTTTTTAAGCACATTTTTTATATATAAAAAATGAGCTATTGCTAGCGTCCGCTTGACTGTCCCCAAAAATGATTTGGCGATTTTGACCATTAACACTTTGCAAATGCTATAAAATCGTGAGAACGAGAGAGAAGTCATTATTTCAAAGAACACCACTCCTTGATATGGATATATAAATAAAAAATGTGCTCGCCTGTGCCTCGCACAGGCTTTCTTTAATTTTTCGTTTTCCTCCTGCGTTGGTTTTCGTAGCTTTTCCGTTTGGGTTTCTCTGGCTTAAATGTGTCAAGTATGAATTGAAGAGCCGTCTTATAACTTTTGAATCGATTGGTTAATTATACGATTTCATATCTTTTTAACCTATCTAAATGACCAAATAGTCAAGATCTAGTATTAATTTGCACTAAATTCCAAAACAACCATTTTGCATTATTAGATCCCGACAAATTAAATCAACATTTAACAGTATGTTAGCAATCAATATGTTGTAAACAAATAATATATTTTTCTTAGTTTTCTTCATCTCACTCGATTGGCACAAACTGTGAGTAATCATGAAATGAAACATCATGATCATGTGATTTGTTTCATGAAAAGTACAGCTCTCGGATCATATGTAATTTTAAAACATCACTTCAATTCCATTGTGAAAATACAGTTCTGAAAATCGAACAAAATAATGATTATTAATAAACGACTGCCAAAGTAAAATATGATTCCATTGATAAATCTTTTTGGTGGTTAGGAGCTAAATGATATTCAGACGATGCATTTCAAGAAAAAACCAAGTTGTTGGCCCCAAAAACTTGGTTCACATAGCATGCCTTCATTACATGGTCTGAATGTTTTTGAGCAATGAAGTAACGAGTTTTTTTCGGCCGTTTTTGCATCTTCTCAAATTTATGCAAAGTATAAGAAAGGTTCGCAATTTTTTCGGTACCTTCCCAAAGCTAATTTCTGCCCTGGGAAAAATCTGAATTTCGGTTAAAATTGTAACATACGCGAAAAAAGAAATAACACTGTCAAAATGACACATTTTCGTACAAAAATAAGAAAAAATTGACAAAATTTAAGATTTCTACAAAATGTTGTTGTTGATGTATTCATAAAACAAATATATATACATATTTCATTATACCTATGTAATTTTTTAAAAATTTATTTTGGTCATGAATTGAATCTAAATTATATACAGATTTCGAAATGCGCTATTACTATTTGCGTATGTTTCACAAAATGCTTTTCATAAAACAACATCCAAATTTCTAAGCCACGTCAAAGCACCATCTTCACAGTTCAGTTGGGAAAGGGCTCCTTCAAACTTTTTCTTTGGGCAGCTGGACACAATATGTTCTATCGACTGTGTGATAGGTCCACAGTCACAATACTCAGAATCAGTTGCACCCCAACGATACAAAGTCTGCGCACATCTTCCACTATTTGTTCGTATCCTGTTGAGGGTACACCAATCGCGTCGTACTAGGTTAAACCCTGGGAGCTTCTTGGCAAGATCTCGAACAAGTTCTCCGTTCACAACATTAGATGTTATCCATTCTTCCATCCATTTGACCTTCACGTTGAAATTTGAGTCAATGAGCTCTTTGGCAAGAGTGTAAGGGGGTTTTCATGTGAGCCTTTGTTCAGGTTGGTTTTGCAAGAACTCGCAATAAAAGCGAATTCCCAACTAATTGCCTCTTTTGGACTTTTCTCACCAATGCATTTCTTCGTCGTAAGATTGGAAGTTCAATATTACACAAAACCGGGAGCCAAATTGGACAGCAGTATTCGGCAGCTAAAAAAACCAAAGCAAGAGCAGCTGTTCTCAATGAGTCACCCTTCCCACCCCAGGAGGTGCCCCCAAGTTGCTGAAGCAAATTGTTACGTGTGACCAGTTTTTTAGCCTTGCTTTCCAGATGTGTCTTAAAGGTCCAGCAACGGTTCAATATTACGCCACGAATTTTGGGGTTAAACTTATGCCTTAGTTGTGTCCCATCCATTTTGATGTTAAGTTAATAATCTGCTTGTTGATTACACAAATGAAACGCACATACTTCAGTTTTGGATGGATTGGGTTTCAAGCGCCATCTACGGAAGTAACTGGTCAGCAAAGACACATCGTTCTCCCAAACGTTTTCTGCACCTGTGAAGGTCCTGCTCTGATATGCTACAGTCAAGTCATCAGCAAACAAGAATTTTTTGAGCGGTAGTTTTGGGAATGTCGTGCGTATACAAGTTGAATAATGTTGAAGAAAGCACAGAACCTTGAGCGAGACCACTGTTCAGCACCATCCATCGAATTTTTTTTGTCTCCAAAATGCACCTGAAAAAGTCGATTCGATAGTATTTCTTTCATAAGTATGAGGAAGCGCGCACATGGTATTATTTTCGTGAATTTGACCAAAAGTCTAGTTTTTCAAACAGTATCAAAGGCTGCCGACTATGCATGTTTTCAGCTGGTTTTGGAAACCCGACTCCACAAATGTCGACAAAGCAAGCATTTGTTCACTACAACCTCTGTCTTCACGAAAACCCGCCTGCTCCACTGGCACACATTCATTGATTTTCGGTTGAATGCGTCTTAGAGGTAGTCTCTCTCTAGCAGCTTGAAGGTCACACTCATGAGCGAAATGGGTCGAAAATGTGAAACATTACTGCCTTCCTTTCCAGGTTTCAGAACTGGAGACACAATACTCCTCCTAAAGGTCAGTGGAAGTCGACCACTCTTCATAGTACGATTGAAAAGATAACACAGCAATTTTTTTGTGCGAAGGCCACAGTTGAGCAAGAACTCAGGGTGTATTCGATCAGAGCCAGCTGCTTTTCTAGGCTTCATAATATCAAGTCCAACTTTCAGGTCCATCAATGTGAACTACTTGCAGAAACACCAACTTGGCTTCAGAGTTTTCTTCAAATCGTGTAATTTTTTTGTTGATTTTCTTGATGCGATTTTTGTTCAATGGGGCACTAGAGTTCTCAATAAGCCTCGCTGCTATCTGATTTGCGGTGACATCATAGCTTTTTTTCAAACGTTCTTTGGGGTTGGGGCCAAGATTGTTAACGATACCCCTCGCTTTACGGCTGCAGTGTACGAAATCCATGGACTCAGTCTTTTTGTTCCAAAGTTTTTGGCGATTAATATTACGCCCAGCGATGAGATCTAAACCTAATCCTCTCTCACCTGTTCGCTGTAAGGGACACGACACCCTCTGGGAATACATTTCTTGGCAGCCTCTTCAACAGCATTAATGAAGCCTCTAAGCTGCTGTTTTGACCGGGTTAGGCCACTTGGACTACATTCGTTGGTGTTTTATTAGTGAAGGAGTGAAACTAGAATGAGACAAAATTAGCTTATTTTTAGGGATTAGTTTAAACCATTGGGCTGAAATTATTTTTAGTGCATTTTCATCAATTTTGAAAAAAATGCACTTATGTGTCCGATATGTCCGTCCGTCCGTCCGTCCGTCCGTCTGAGTCGCAAAGGCTCCGAAACTACAAGAGCTAGAGACCTGCGGTTTTTTGCATGATGTCATGTATGGTCTGGAGGGTGGGCGAACTGATTTGGTTTTTCCGAAAAACTGCCTGGGGGGTAGTTAAGGGGGTTTTCCTGTTGTATGAAAGTTCCATATACTTCGTCTGATTGAGCTGAATTTTGGATATGTTATACATCATGTCAAATCTAGCAAATCATAGAACACATGTTTGACCCTATCACTTAAGGGGGTGGGGTGAGAGGCCTCCGAAGGGGGGAAAAATTTAGTTGCTCCGATTGAGCTGAAATTCAGAATGATCATGCAAAATTACAATTTAAGCAACTTTTGTTTCGGGTCATGGTCTCAAAAATGTAAAATAATGGACTCTGGGGGTCAATAAGTGGCCATCCAAGACTTCCCCTGGCGAACTGAAAGGCGAAATTTCAAAGTCAACCGATTGAGCTGAAACTTTGGCAACTGTTAGATGGTAGTAAATCTAGCAAAAAACAGTTCTACAGTAAGCCTCTATGGCCTAAGGGTGAGGAGCTAAGGCCTCCCAAAGTTAGTATGAGGCAAAAATTTTCTAACTCCAATTGAACTTAAACTTGGGTAAATGTTAGAAGACATTAAATTTAGCAAAATATCCTTCTACATTAAGGCTCTATGACCTGTGGGATCGAAGTCAGGGGTCCAATAAGTTTCTGCAGTGACGGAATTCTGGACAAAATATTTTCACTTCGACCCAACTTTTGCAACAAAGCGAGTCGAAAATGCACTCAAATGCGTTCGTCCCCGACTAAGCTTTAAACATGTTTTCTGAATAGCCTAGACTATTAAGTTTCACATGCCTATGCGGAGAAAAGGCCAATATATTAAAATCGATAAAAAAAATTAGTTTTCAAGATAGATAAATGGTTTAAGACATTTTGGAAAGCAAAAATTAAAATACAGAGGAAAAAAAATGTTATGAATCTTATTGACCTTATTATATATTATATTATATTATATTTGTTATTTATACTACATATTTTTAATATTGGAGAATTCCAATCCAGGCCTCAGGATAGTCTGGATAAACGCTCCAGCTCAGCCATTTCAAGAGCTACGGATCTGGGAGTGGTATCAAAAGAAGCATCTTAAAATGCGACTACAACAATCACTTTACGCTGTGGCCTTAGCAGAGCCAGAGCCGGTTGGACAACTTGTCCAGGACAATTTTGTCCTAGTATATAAAGCGACCTTAAAAGCGCCGAATCGCGTCGTTATTTGA
The DNA here is from genome assembly GCA_963930915.1 of Forcipomyia taiwana. Taxonomy (NCBI): domain Eukaryota; kingdom Metazoa; phylum Arthropoda; class Insecta; order Diptera; family Ceratopogonidae; genus Forcipomyia; species Forcipomyia taiwana. The sequence continues at coordinate 187,148 of CAWVOI010000035.1, read as the reverse complement.
GATCATGAACGTATAAGTGCATTTTATTTTGTTTGTTTCTAAGATAATGATAAAGTCTTCTAGTTTTCTCAAAACCTGTTACATTCCTAATCGCTTATGCTTGAAACTGGCCAGCTTGAAGCTTTTTTCTACTTTTGAGTTGATTCTTTTTGGTCTAGGTACAGACTAAATTATTTGCTATCCAGTAAGGTTTCTATTGAAACGTAAAAATTCGAATAAAATGTCTACAAATACGAATGTGAACGAATGATTCACCCCATATTATTTGCCCTTTTTAAAAAACATTTATGTAATTTTTCCCACATAAAAAAGTGCTCCAAGATCACAAGATCGCTGAGGGCGAACTTTAAACGGTACATACAGTACTACAGAAGGTGATAAAATCTGCCGGAACGTCACTAAAATCCAGGCGATATATTTTACGTGGCGATGCAGTGTTGAGATCCCCAAAACACTTGAGCTGTTCATAACTCGTGACCTCAGACTCAAATTTTACTACACCAAACCAGATATTCGCACCAGGTGCGCCTACCGCACTTCCATGACTTGAAGTATCAATTAAAAGTTTAGTTGATTCATACGGACGTTGTTTTTTTTGCTCGTATAGCGGCCTTATTAAATGACGCGAACTTTGTCCGAAATCGTGATAACCCCCAAGTGTTGCATATCAAAATGCGTGTTTCGGAAGCAGCTATAAATTTGTTAAAAGATTTAGGCCGCTAGGACTTTCGGTTTGCAAAATATTTTTTTAAAAAATAGCTTTCTAGCTTTCGCTGTATCAGGGTAAATCTTCTTACTCCCACCATTTCGCAACCAGACATTGTTCAGTTGCCAATTTCGTATTGAAAGACGGGAAGTTTAATGTAAATTCCAAATATGTATACCACATTCGACGGGATTCATTCAAGTTTTTATTGAAAACATGTTTAAAGCTTAGTCGGGGACGAACGCATTTGAGTGCATTTTCAATTCGCTTTGTTGCAAAAGTTGGGTCGAAGTGAAAATATTTTGTCCCAAATTTCGTCACTGCAGAAACTTGTTGGACCCCTGACTTTGATCTCACAGGTCATAGAGCCTTAATGTAGAAGGATATTTTGCTAAATGTAATGTCATCTTACATTTGTCCAAGTTTAAGCTCGATTGGAGTTAGAAAATTTTCGCCTCATACTAACTTTGGGAGGCCTTAGCTCCTCACCCTTAGGTCATAGAGACTTACTGTAGAACTGTTTTTTGTCGGATTAAATGCCACCGAACAGTTGCCAAAGTTTCAGCTCAATCGGTTGACTTTGAAATTTCGCCCTTCAGTTCGCCAAGGGAAGTCTTGGATGGCCACTTATGGACCCCCAGAGTCCATTATTTTACATTTTTGAGACCATGACCTGAAACAAAAGTTGCTTAAATTGTAATTTTACATGACCATTCTGAATTTCAGCTCAATCGGAGCAACTAAATTTTTCCCCCCTTCGGAGGCCTCTCACCCCACCCCCTTAAGTGATAGGGTCAAACATGTGTTCTATGATTTGCTAGATTTGACATGATGTATAACATATCCAAAATTCAGCTCAATCGGACGAAGTATATGGAACTTTCATACAACGGGAAAACCCCCTTAACTACCCCCCAGGCAGTTTTTCGGAAAAACCAAATCAGTTCGCCCACCCTCCAGACCATACATGACATCATGCAAAAAACCGCAGGTCTCTAGCTCTTGTAGTTTCGGAGCCTTTGCGACTCAGACGGACGGACGGACGGACATATCGGACACATAAGTGCATTTTTTTCAAAATTGATGAAAATGCACTAAAAATGAATGATTGATGAACCTTTTTCTTTGGTGGCTTGCTGCTTGAAACGAAAACGAAATGTTGCCTGGTTTGACCAATGTAAGTTTTCCCGCATTCGCAGACAATCTGGTAGCTAACGCAGGACTGGAAGCGTTTTTGAATAGGATCTTTAAGTTTCGAAAACAAGTTTGTTTTTCTTGCAGCACGCCCAACAGTTTTAAATTTTTGCTCTGCAAGGACCTTTTTCACTCGAGTGAGTAGGGAAAACTGTGTAACATTTGTAGCTCAGTGGGAGCTCTGATTCAAAATCCATGTATCTTGAACTCCAAGTCTCTTTAGTGTACCACTGAAACTCCAAAATCCCTTCAATTCCTCTCTGCACATTCACATCTAGAAACGGTAGAAAGCCACTTCCTTCCAATTCATGAGTGAATTGTATCCGAGGATGTTGGCTGTTGAAGACGGACAGAACTTTTTCGACATGACAGAGATTCACTATGCATAAGGTGTCTCTATGCAAAGGGTGGCTCTCGAAAGTGAAAAACATAATATCAAAAATCAATTCAATACCTTCGATAAATGTAACACAGTTTCCCTATTAACGAAGAAAATTTTCGAACTTTCTGACGAAAAGTTTTGGGAAAATGATTTCCGAAAAGTGAAAACTGATTTGAAGGAAAACGGTTACCCTCTTCCCTTCATCGACAATGATATTGAAGCTACTTTCCGAAAACTTCAAGGGCCTCTGACTGATGACCGAGAAGCTTCCGATGACGTCACCAGTTTCATCTCCATTCCGTACGTCCGGGTCCCGAAAGTTTTTACTCGAGTGCAAAAAGTCCTTGCAGAACACAAAATTAAAACTGTTGGGCGTGCTGCAAGAAAAACAAACTTGTTTTCGAAACTCAAAGACCCTGTTCAAAAACGCTTTCAGTACTGCATTAAATAGCTACCAGATTGTCTGCGAATGCGGGAAAACTTATATTGGTCAAACCAGGCAACATTTTGAAGCTCGTTTCAAGCAGCACGCCACCAAAGGACCTGAGAATTCGTTACTTTCTGCCCACATCACTACTAAGAATTGCAGCATCGACTTCGAGAAAGCTCGTATTATTTGTTCGGAGCGCAACACCAGTGTCCGCGAAGTTAAAGAGGCGATCCTAATTAAGAGAAGTCAGTACTTTCTTAACGTACAAAACGAGGAATTTAACTTCGGGAGGCAATATGACAACACTCTCAGTTGTGATAAGAGGTGACGGGTAGCGGTAATGCTGAATTTTGCCTTGTCACAAGCCATTGTTATTTCTTGACCAACCTAAATGTATTGTTTTAAATACTTGTGAGTATTTTTTTCGGACTCCTGTTAAATTGTAAAACGATAGTTAATTGATGTAGGAGGTTAAATAAACGACGCGCATTAGTGTCCGAAACGTTCCATAAACAAAACTATTGTATCAACTATAAAATCAACTCTTCTGTTTGATGAACCCTCTCCTGATAAGAAATTTATAAAACCACGACTACGGCGATTTAATCGCCGTTTTCGATATCAAATAACGAGCCGAACCCCAGAAACCTATGATGGGCGGAACTGGAATAAAATTAGGAAACTTTTTGGTACAGGAAGTCTCCGTGAAACGGCCTAATAAGGCCGCTTCAAGCAACAACAAAAAATAAAAATAAATAAATAAATAAAAACAAAATAAAATAAACATCCATATAAATCAACAAATTTTTATTTGGCACTTGAAGTCATGTAAGTATGTGTTGTACAGGTCTCCATAGCACTACCTGGGACTGAGCTAAAGACCCCTTAATGTTCAAGAATTATCTTCATTAATATTAACTTAACTTAACTTAATAATAATAACTACTAATTTAACTTACGAATTCTCGTTTACTAGAGTTTTAAGGCTCGATGCGGCCGCGTGAAAAAAAACACATTAAATTGTTGGCGAATTTTCCGCAGTTTTATTATTCTTTCATTTTTAGGCCTTCTTTAGGACTTAGATATCATCTAGATCTCTTGACAAAATAGTAACACTCAGTGATTTATCAATTATTTTCTGTGAACTTCGCATATTATTTTGTACTGATTTTTTAAATGCCTTTTTTATTTAATTTTTCCAGCTGGCCGCTGCACAATGTCGCAATCACGGTAAAAAGCAACACAAATGTTATATTGATTCTGATCTACAATAAAAATCAACAATGTTATTCTTATGAATTGATTGTATAGAGAGATTATTATAATTTATTAAGTATTCATTAATACCTCATGATAGCATAATATTTCACGTAAACATGATAAAAGTTTTCCATGTCGCTCCTGAGCTATCCTAGCGATGAGGGAAGCAGAAAAAGTAGAACCACTTCAAAGAAGCGGACCACGAACAGAACGGTTGGAGTAGCTCTTTGGGGGTGGGAACTTTGCTCACGGCTGGTCAGCGGAAGTCAGGTCTACTGAGAAACCTCGCCCTAAGGGTGTCGCGGGAGCAATCCTCACCAGGAACAATACTGGTTGAGGAGGACGCTATAACGTAACACAGTGCTGTTAGACTCGTAGTTTGCACAGACGGGGACGATCAACTTCCTTGTGCCGGCCTGCAGACGAGTGTTTAGAGTTTGAACTGGAACCTCTGCGCCAGAGCAGGGACATCCGACCTACCTCCCAGGATGTTGAACGAAAAGATGTCTGCGAGTCGACGGCAGCCCTCCAGCGTCTGCAGGTGCAACAACTACAGCCTGTCACAAAACTGTGGCTGCACAAGAGGGTCGGCCCACCCCAGTCCTCGCAGAGCAAACAGTAAGTACTGTTTGCAGTGAAGTGAGACCAACCCACGCAGTTTCGTTCATTAGGCTAAACAAGGACCTCTTCTCATAGAAATACTTGTATTCCTTAGCCTCCTTCTTGAGAAAGCAAAGCAGGTTCCTGAATCTGGAGTTGACGTAATCGACGTGGGCGTTGAAATCCATCCTGGAGTCCATCCAAACTCCCAGATCACGGACGACATCAAGTCGCTTGAATATCATGCCGCGGGTCGAGTACAAGGCCATGAGCACGTTGGAGGCCCGAGCCCGCGAGAATTTGATGACTTCGTACCTCCTCACTTTCAGCCTCATGCTATTGGCGGCGCACCACTAGGCATCACAAATCAAACACATTTCTTATCCAATTCAACCCTGCATCAGAACATCCGCAAAGTTAAGCCAAATTTCAAACTTGAACAGGGTACAGTCCTTAACAAGATAATAAATTCAGTCAGTACAAACTCAAGGCTATTATAGAGGACAAACCGTGACAGAGGGGGGGGGGGGGGAGAGTAAAATAACTATCTTTACCGTGATGTAATATATGAACGAAGCCTTTAAACGGAGTCTCTTTAAAAAGCCCAAAACCAGTAAGGTATCAGTAAGGGTCAATGTTGATCTCTGATTAAGTTGGGCTCTGTCGATCCATTTCTATCTCCACCGTTCCTTTGTATTGAAATTCGCAAGTTCTTCGCACAGCAAGTAGAAGAATTTGTACAGCAATGTCTTCTCGGACCCGTCAGCTAGCACAGCACAAAGAAGCGAATTTTTCAGTGCTTCACTCATGAGAAATGTTCGAATAAGTCCCTGTTCACGTTCAAAAATGACTGCTCGATATAGCAAAGAACTGGTTACCAAGGTAAGGGGGTGGATTTGATTGTACCGTGGATTATTCATTCTGGAGCAACGAATACTTCCTAGCCAAACAGAAGCACCATATTCAGCAGTAAGGTGAACCAGAGCAAGTTCACAAGTTCTTTGAGTATTCGCGTCGACTTCTAACCTTGCTCCATTAAACAGTTGGATGAAATTGTCACTCTCCAAAAGGGTCTCAGAAGGTTTGATTTTTACCGAATGCTCCGGTCCCAGGAAACTTCGTTCTGCAAAAATCAAGGTCCTCCGATAGATATTCGTGAAAAAGGGCGTAGCCAGGATCAAAATTGAGTTGGTGCATAAAGATTTTAAGTAAATATGTGGTGCGAGCTTGCCGTAGGCGCAATTTTTTTCACCACTTTTCATACAAAATGACAGGTGATTCCAGGGCAGTAATTGCAAAAAGAAAAACTCCCGCAATGAAGACTCCCTAGGGAGTTTTGTTTGCCAGTATAAAATCGCCCAAAAATGACTAAAAATCATGAAAAATCCAAAGAGCGAAAAAAAATTCGCGATTACCCAGGGGCGAAAATGCAAAAAAAGTCGACTTTATGATGAATTTTATTCTTGATGAAAATTTCTGGCTTCCTCTTGCAAAAATGTTCCCACGTAGATCCTCCATCTTTGGAAGTCCTCTCTTGGCTTCAAAAAGGCCCTGAAACAAAAAAATTTCGTATGAAAAATAACTTCAGAATTTTTTTTGAAAATAACTTACAATTTATTGTTCCAGGGCAATTTTCCTCTTGGATTGGCTGTAGACATCCTTTCCTAATTTGTTCGTCCAGAACTGACCTTCGGGAAGCCTTCGAATCGGGGGAATTTGATAAAAATGCAAGAGCAAACTTGCATGGAGAACTAATGAAAATTAATAATTCATGGCACTCGTTGGATCAAAATCATGAAAATGGCAGAATCTTGATTTTTTCATAAAAGTTTGTATAATTCGTGGAGAAAAGTCCTATGTGCCACCTCGGGTGCAAATTAGCATATTTCTGCCCTTGAGTTGTTGCCGCCCTCGCTCCTAAGTTGCTCGTTCGGTCAAAAAACTCTCGGGCAGAAATATTCTGTTTTGCACCCTTGGTGCACAATGTACTATTGTATCCCTTTTGGAGAAGCCATGGAAAAATTTCGTCAGGTTTCCTCAGTTTTCTTCGTTTCTATTGAATAGAGTAAGGAAGAGTTTTATTACGATATACCAGTAACTTAAATTTCCTTATTAGCAGCGTGGTAAGCGCCCATAGGATTTCTCCGCTGATCATGCGTAGCAATATCTAAGTCTCTAGTGTTTTGAATTAAGTATGTACCTTTAGACATTTCAGCTTTCACAGATTGTGTGACCTCATGGCTTGGAAAAGGAAACCGCACAGCATATTTTTTGTGCCCGTGAAGCACTTGAATGAATTATAATTAGGTACTTACAAAATGTAAGGCTTAGCATAGCTGCTTCGAGTGGCTCAGTAAAACATGTTTAAAGCTTAGTCGGAGACGCACGCATTTGAGTGCATTTTCAATTCGCTTTGTCGAAAAAGTTGAGTCCAAGTGAAAATATTTTGTCCCAAATTTCGTCACTGCAGAAACTTATTGGGACCCTGACTTTGATCCCACAGATCCCACAGATTTCTCCCTGACTCTCCCTTGGATGACGGGCAACACGCTTATCAGAAAGGGAAGTCCACAGAAACGGCCTTGGTTGACCTTGTTGGAAGGGTAAATAATACACTGGATAGCAAAGAGTTGATGCTGGCAATTTTTATGGACATAGAGGGAGCCTTTAACCGACCTTGCTTTGAATCCATTGAGATGGCGCTGAGAGGTAGACACATTCCAGGGGCTCTGGTTTAATGGATTATGTCTCTCATCACTTTGAGGGTTACGAGGTTGGAACTCCAGTCGGAAGTACTCAATGTCAGATCTGCAAGAGGCTTCCCGCAGGGAGGAGTCGTTTCTACACTGCTCTGGAATCTCCTAGTAGATTCACTACTGAAGGAGTTAAGGAGCAGGGGGACCCACTGCATAGCCTATGCTGACGACGTTGTGATTACTGTCAGAGGGAAGTTCCTTCCTACTGTGGTTGAGATGATGCAGATATCTCTCGCCTGTGTGGAGCACTGGTGTGGAAGGCATCAATTATCTGTCAACCCGGTGAAGACAGAGATGATGCTTTTCACTGAGAGGAGGAAGCTGCCTGTAGTGGCTTGGCCCACCTTGATGGGCACTCGGCTTCAGCTTGTAGAAGTTGTGAAGTATCTGGGTGTATACCTAGATCCACATCTGACTGGCAAGCTGCATCTTGAGAACAAGCTACAGAAGGCAACCAGGCTTTACTGGCAGTGTCCAAGGGCCTGTGGTCAGACTTGGGGCCTGAGCCCCAGGGTGGTACTCTGGCTCTTCACATCTGTGGTACGAACGTTCCTGACACATGGAGCGGTCGCTTGGTTGACTTTTACTCTCTTGGGTAATGCACAGAGGCAGCTGTCTAGGTTGCAGCGACAGGTTTGCCTTGGTGCGACTGGTGGACTGCGGACCTCTGCCACAGCAGCCTTGTAGACCTTACTGGATTTGCCGCCTCTTCACCTATTTATTAGGTCAGAGGCTCAGAAGGTACTGTGTCGTATTGGCAGTGTGCTTGGGATGCGGGTGGTCTTTGATTTAGGGACTAGGTGTACTCAGATGGCCTCAATACTCAACACTGGATCTGATCTCTTTGTGGGACCTTGCGACACTGTTGGTTCTAGGAGCATTTTGAACTTCGAGCACGGAAATTTTTTTGGTCGGTCGCTCCTCTCATGGAATAGACAAACAGCAAAATTTTCAGCCAATTTCCGTGGTAGTAGGGGTTTCAAACCTACTTTGATCGAAAAAAAAATCTCGCAAAGTACTTAAGTCTGGAGGCTCATCTCTTGGTGGCTGTTTCTAGGGGTCCCTTTAACGATCATCCCCAAAGATGGGAGCTCTAGCCCCCGTACTTTGGGAGCTAGAGAAAATCGAATTTTCGTGAAATTTTGTATGGGAAAACCGAAATTCCACTTTTCTCTCGAAAAACGTAAATCTTCGAGGCAATTCTTCGTTTGGGGACCTGTGGTCGTCCCCAGAGCCGATTCTAATCCTTCCTGCCCCTCGTTGTCAAGTTTTTCGAGAGAAAAGTGGAATTTCGGTTTTCCCATACAAAAATTTCTTGAAAATTCGATTTTCTCTAGCTCCCAAAGTACGGGGGCTAGAGCTCCTATCTTTGGGGATGATCGTTAAAGGGACCCCTAGAAACAGCCACCAAGAGATGAGCCTCCAGACTTAAGTACTTTGCGAGATTTTTTTTCGATCAAAGTAGGTTTGAAACCCCTACTACCACGGAAATCGGCTGAAAATTTTGCTGTTTGTCTACTCCATGAGAGGAGCGACCGACCAAAAAAATTTCCATGCTCGAAGATTTTGCACCATGGCTTTCAGTGCCTGATCCCGGCTAAAGATCAGACCCTCTCTAAAGTCACATTTGCAGCTGAGACTACGTCAACAGCACCATAGGTACTGGACTGGCCTCAGGAGCTGCAGACTGACGAAGAGATGGCTATAGGGTCCAGATCCAGGGAGGACGAGGCATTTGCTGGCTTGGAAGAGACAGGACATTCGGCTTTTGTTGTTTGCGATTACGGCCCATGGTCCGTTGAACAGACACCTATACAGGCTGAATCTGTCCGACTCGCCGGTTTGTCGTCACTGCTCTCAAGGGGTCGAGGAATCCCCTGAGTATTTCTTACAGGAATGTGAAGGTTTTGAGGCAGCGCGGCGCACGGTTTACAGAGGACCATTTCGACAACAAGATCTGGATAAGGATGGCCTTGACACCTTCCTGTGATTTATTAAAGCAACAGGGAGATTCAACGGCACACTGAGGTCAGCCAGCGAGCGGTGATCAAATGGCTGGGGATGTTAGGACGCTAGGGGCCCTTGACGGCCTATGAAGTCCTGGTCGGAACACCAATCCCCCCTTCAGGGAAAGACTGGGAGTCACATTGTGTAAACCAGATTTGGAACTGAATAAAGAGAATTGAATTGAATTGATCCCACAGGCCAAAGAGCCTAAATGCAGGAGGATATTTTGCTTAATTTAATGTCATCTAACATTTCCCCAAGTTTCAACTCAATTGAAGTTAAAAAATTTTTGACTCATACTAACTTTGGGAGCCTTCAGCTCCTCACCCTTAGGTCATACAGACTTACTGTAGAACTGTTTTTTGCTGGATTTAATGCCATCTAACAGTTGCCAAAGTTTCAGCTCAATCGATTAAATTTAACATTTTGCCTTTCTGTTCACCAAGGGAAGTCTTGGGTGGCTACTTATTAACCCCCAGAGTTTGTTATTTTACATTTTTGAGACCATGAACGGAAACAAAAGTTACTTGATTTGTCATTTTACATGACCATTCTGAATTTCAGCTCAATCGGAGCCACTAAATTTTTTTCCTCTTTGGAGGCCTCTCACCCCACCCCCTTAAGTGATACCCTTTTTACCCTTTTGTTCGTCAGAAGAAATCTCAGTTTCTTGACCCTCCAGGTCCGAGATTGATCATTTTTGAGACCATATTTAGAAACAAAAGTTGCTTAGTTTTTCATTTTATTTAACCATTCTGAATTTTGGCTTAATCAAAGCAACTTAAATTTCCCACCCTTCGATAGCCTCTCACCCTAAACCCTGAGGTGATAGGGCAAACATGTGTTCTATGATTTGCTAGATTTGAGACGATGTATAACATATCCATTATTCAGCTCAATCGGACGAAGTATATGGAACTTTCACACAACGGGAAAACCCCCTTGATTACCCCCCAGGCAGTTTTTTGGAAAAACTAAAACCATTCGCCCACCCTCCAGACCATACATGACAACATGCAAAAAATCCGCAGGTCTCTAGCTCTTGTTGTTTCGGAGCCTTTGCGACTCGGACGGATGGACGGACAGACAGACATATCGGACACATAAATGCATTTTTTTTCAAAATTGATGAAAATGCACTAAAAAATAAATATCGATAAAATGACCCCCACAAGAAGTGTCCAAATGGTCTAACTCATCCAAAACAGCAGTTAAGAGGCTAAAAACTTGCAAGCTATCTCAAAATCAAATGTAGATCACAATTTGATACCCGCTGCGACAGTCAGATGGCTTATTTCGCTATAGGACATCTGGACAGAATTTCAAGAGCTTCTGGACAGCCTGGAAAAATGCTCTAACTCAACCATTTTTAAAAGCTACGGACTTGGGAGGGGTATTAACAGAAGTGTCTTAACAGGGGCTACAACAATCACTTTATGCCGTGGCTCTAGCACTTGAAGGGGTAGAGCTAGAGCCGGTTGGACATTATTGGAATCGGCGTTTAGTGGAACTCGCGACACCAAAATACATATTTGTGCACCCAGGGAGCAAAATAGTTCGTTTCCTCGAATTGTTGCCGTCCGCCGGTCAAAAAAACTCTCGGGCAGATAAATTCTAGTTTGTTTCCAAGGTGGCACATAGGACTTTTCTCCACGAGACATACAAACGCCCTTAATACGAATTATACGATATATTTGATTGCGATTTTAACGTGGAAAATTGCCTTACATCCAAAAACTTTCTTCAGTGACCCCTATTTTAAAAAAATTAAAAATTTTTTGGCGGCGGCCATTTTGGGAAAATTGGTTGCCATATAAAAAAAACAAATTTTGGAAAAATTGGCCATTTTGGAAAAAATTGGTTGCCATCTTAAAAAAATCAAATCAAACTAAATTAAATCAAATCAAAATACAAAATCGAAGATCAAGTATAAGAAGTGCATTTTCCCGGGTTCATATTTTGAGGGAAACATATTTAAATTCATAATACAAAATTTCTGAATTCTTGAACAATTTACAATAAGATTCCCTCAAAATATAAACCCAGGAAAATGCACTTCTTATACTTGACCTTCGATTTTGTATTTTGAATTGATTTAATTTAGTTTGATTTGATTTTTTTTATTCCATCTTAGTTAATGAGAGCATACTATGGGAATGTTTTTTGCTCGATTAAATGCCCTCTAAGAGTTACCAAAGTTACAGCTCAAACGGACGATTTTGAAATTTCGCCCTTGTGTCTGCCTAGAGCGGTCATGAGATTTTACTCACAAGTCTCCAGTTCGATTATTCTACGTTTTTCATACCTTTGTAGTTAGCAAAAGTTTCTTAAAATGTAATTTTACGTGCCTATTTTGAATTTCAGCTCAATCGGAGCAACTTAAGTTTTCCCCAATACAAACTTTGGGTGTCTCCCACTCAGCCCACTTAAGTGATAGGGGCATACATGTGTTCTATGATTTGCTAGATTTGATGTGAACTACAGCATATCCAAAATTCAGCTCAATCGGACGAAGTATAAGGAACTTTCATACAACGGGTTTACCTCCCTCTCTCCCCCCCCTAGGGGAAATGGGGGTCTAAGATGTCTAACCTTCCACCCTACAGACCATGTCCTACACGATACAGAAAACCGCAGGTCTCTATCTCTCCTGGTTCTTGAGTTATAAAGTTTCGGACGGACGGACGGACAGACGGACGGGCAGACGGACATAGCAGATGCAATAGTGCATTTTATCTCCATTTGAGGGAAAATGCACTAAAAACAAAAAAAAAACGTTTTTAATTTTTTTGGCGGCTATTTTGTAAAAATTGTCACCGGAAAAATTTTGTTGAATTTTTTTCAAGGTGGGTCTTTGAAGAAAAGTTTTCGATAAAATGTCATCTTTTGACATTTCTTGGCGACACAAGATTTTTGCTCCGCTCTCAGGCATACCTGGGTACGATTACCTAGACTTAACAACCGATTGTTCCGTCCCCTCTTAACATAAAAATTTGCCATTTTGAGCATATGCCAAATACACATGACCAATTCTAAAAACACTTTTAAAAAGGCTCCCGAATTTTTACTCCAGCCGCCATCTTGGATTCCTTAAAATAATTCTTCGCAAATTTTTCCCAAGCACTGGCTCCGTTCCCTTTCAAGTTGTAGTTTTGATTTTTTTACATAAATAGTCATTAGTACGAACCTTGATAAGAAAAACAAGTGGCAAGGATTGGGCTTGTAGTTTGCTCAGCAAAATTTTTTCTTTTTTCAAGAGAGAAAATGGTAAATTTCGTTTTTATTTTTTCTTGATTGCATCATAAGTCCGATTGAAAAGGTTGGTGTCATTTTGGAAGCGTTTAATCAAGTACTATTTTTTAAAAATTGTTTGAGCTTTCTATCTATTTAAGACAACTGAGCTGGGGCTCAAAGAATATTTTAAAAAAAAAAACTTTGCACGCGGATGGCTGTCATGGCTGAAACAAAACAGTTATTTTATTTTAAAAAGTCAATGTGGAATTCTTAGAATGTCCTTTAAAAACTTTCAAAAGGTCATAGCCTTCTAACATGAAGGATAACGCGACAAAATGCAGTTTTCCACTGAAAACCCCATTTTGTCCTTTTATTAAGGCTATAAAATCCAAGATGGCGGCGAGTCCACTTCCGGTTTGGTAAAAGACTTTCGGGGGCCTAGATACACCTCCATATAAAATCTTAGCAAAATCCCCCTAAGGATAAGGGAGTTCCAGAATGTCAGGAATTTATACAAAAAAGCAAGATGGCCGGCGGGAGTACCTACTCCTAAATTAAGTTTTAATCCAAAAAAAAGTTGAGACCCCTAAGTCTTTCGAAGCCTGAGCTAGGCATTCCTGAAAATGCTTGATTCAGCCCCATATCACCCCTTTATGTGCATATTTGAGTGTGAACAAAGGGGTGCATTACGAAATTTTCTTTAACGTGGCTGGCTGGGGCTTGAAGGTTCTTAACTCAAAAATCGAAAAAATTTTGTATGGAGAAATATGAACTTATTTTTTACCCTCAGTTTGTTAGGAATTTTATGCAGTTTTTAAAAAATGGTCATTTATAGAAATCGGTCAAGTAAAGCGGAAGAAACAAATGATAATGTGAGGGCAGCAAACCACAAGTTTTAGAAAATTTTGCATTTTCAAGGCGATCTCAAGGGCAGCCATGATGGAAATAAAAACAAATAAAAACGCAGAAAATTTTCGTTTTCAAAACTGAACAAATATGCCAAGTTTCATCGAAATCAAAAATCTAAAGGTTCAAAAGTTATCACTCTTGTTTAAAATTGCCTATCTTACAAATCAATGGATTGCAAAAATTATCAAATTGTCAACAATTACAAATCATATATTATGTTAAATTAGGAGCGTTTCGACATGCTGACAGATTCATCGGCTCTCATTTCTAAACCACTTGACGTAGAGCCCTAAAAACTTGTACACATCTTTTTTGACTCAAAATGAGAGGGGCTGTAAAAGGATTGATTTTTAGCGCCCCCTGGAGGGAAGTTATTAACCAAAAGGTCCATTATCCCATACAAAATAGGCTTATAACTTTGAATTTCGGTATAAAAAAACGACTTATGGTAGCTTAATGAAACCACACATGAGTAGTGAGTCTGACAAGGTCCTAAAGCTTCTTGAAGGAGACTTGAATAGGACTTCTAGAAAAAAAGTTATAAGGATGAGAAAAAAATTCTCCTTGCAAAAATGCAATTTTTTCGCTATCGGACAACGGAACTCAAAAACCACCGAGCCAAGTTCAGTGCGGATTCGTACACAGGTGTTTCTTAATGCAAAGACGTGCTTTAAGAACCGATTTTGCGATATCTTTTGTGGGAGCTGAGTTATGAAGGTAAAACCGAAAATCACCTGTTTTCGGCCACATAAGTTCCAAAATTGCTCCAGAAAATCAAAATTTCCCTAAAACCTTTTTCCAACCTTACTTGGCAATAAATGAGTATGATTTGTGCCAAGTTTCAGCTTCCTAAGTCAACTTTTCATTATTTCACGCATTCTCAAAATCTTCATGTTATGTTGTAATTATATGTTAAATTTCTTACTCATGAATTTGGGTTGTTTAAGAGCAGTCGTTAGCAAAAGGGGGAGGTGGGGTGGGGGGGTTGGCAACCCTTACGGAGCAAGTAAGAAGCGCAGTGAAGCACCTGCCGAAGCGGTGAGCGTTTCAAGCGTGAGTACGGAACGGTTGTATACAAGCGAAAAAGACTCTCCTCAACAAGTCAAATAGTGTACCTTCACATGGTCAAAGCTGTTTTCACCAAACACCAACGGCGTATTTATTAATGTCATTAAATCTTATAAAAGTGGCTCGTAGCGCCACCAGATTTTGCCGTAGGCAAAATGGGTGGTTGCCGAGCCGTGCGAAGCGAGGTTCGTAGCGGAGCGGTGAGCGAAGCACGTGCGAGCAGGGGGTCTCCCCCTAGTTTTCAAATTAATTTCTTAAAATTTAAGGTCCTTCAAACTTACCTACCCCCCCCCCCCCCCTCCCCCCTCCTTCCAAAAAATTTATGTCCCAGTTTTCAACATTCAATTACTGGTAATCCTAACCATAGATGAACATTTTCGCGTGAATGTTTGTTTACACTTAGGCCCGTATTGTTCACGGTTGGGCAAATACGCCTTTCCCAACCGATAGTTTACCCAACTGATAACTTTATCGCAACGATTATTTCGTTTGGGTAAAATTTGGTATTGTTCACTCTTGGGTACCGATTTATCACATCTCGGTAAGTTATCAGCTGGTTTGAAATATTTTCCAATATTCTTCCATTATAACAATGTTGAAACACAAAACATTCCATATTTTACCCAACCCTTGGTGTCATTTCGAGCTTATTTTAGCTTATTTTCTCTCAAAAAGTGAATAAACCTGGAAAAGGTTATTCAAAACTGTGAATAGCAGCAAGATACTACAGAATAAGGTAAGATTTTCTTTTTTAAACCCGGAAATTTACGAAAAAACTGTTGAAATATGTTTCGTTGTCAACTTGTTTTGATTTCTGCTAGCTCAAAATTTCGTAAAAAGAGCTATTTGGTCCCTTTTTAATGTTTAAAATTACCCAAAACTTGATTTAGGCGTGAGAACTACTCGCCAGGATGAAAGTGCAACCACTGGGAGCTGAAGGGCGTCCCCATTCGGATTGAGTTGAGAACCGTGTTTTAGAGAGGAGGTTCTTGATATTTTAATTAAAATAATTTGATGAATGACTCAATGACTTTTCTTGTTATTTTTTTGTAAAATTTATTCATTAGTAACCAAGACATTCAATTTGTAATTTAGACCTCGTATTATTATGTCGTCTGAAATATCGTCATTATCGCTATCGCTCTCGTCCAGAATGTCATGCGTCGTTTCGTAGTCGAGCATTTCCTCGTCGCGCTGATGGGAGTCGCCCTCCACGAAACTCGCGAAGCGCGACGATCCCGAAGCTTGAGTCTCGTTCTCCACGGCTTGGGCTTCGAACTTGAGTAAAATTCGCGAAGCTCTGCGAGAGCTTTTGTCGTTTCATGGACACCCTCCTCATAGAAGAGCGTCTCTTGGGGGGGAATCTGCGACGCCAAAGGTCTCACCTCTGACGATGAAGCGGCGGGGGAAGTTGAAAATGAGGCAATCCAGGATGTTGATATCTACTGTGGCCTCCTGGACGTGGCTGGAGTAGAAGATCATGAGCAAGGCAACGAGCTGGAGTCATCGACCTTGGACAAAAAAAATCTTCCATAAGGGAGATTTTATTTTTCCAAGGTCGATGGCTGGAGATTCTTGCTCCGGGGGTTCTTAGGAGGCGCTCTGAAATGTTGTATTGACGGCGATGAGCAACAAATAGGTCTTCATCCTCATCTTCCGAGCTCCAACGATCCCAAATGTGTTCACAAGACATTTTATTTTACCTTTTTACGCGATAATTTTCAACAGAACAAGTAAACACAAGAAAAATATACAAGATTTGACTGTTCTAAAACACTGATAAGTTCTTACCCAAACAAAATCGACTGGTTAAATTTTGGCTGGATATCTCTATCCAACTGTTTTGAAAACCAATGAATCGCTGGGTAAAAACACTATCCAAACGTGAACAATAGCAAAATCACTACCCAACTGGAATTACAGTTGGGTGCCGATAACCAATCGTGAACAATACGGGCCTTCGTGTGACGTCACGATATTCAAATATTCCCTTGATTGCCGTTACGATAATATCTTCTTCATTAGTTTTCGATATATATGTATTTACTCCACATTTATTATTTAAGTTACGATATTATTTATTACATGTGTTACTCTCTTCTAGATTGTAGATTGGGGTCAAAGGTCACGGTCAAAGGTCCTATTGTGACCCATCTTGACAGAGTCAAGAGTTCCTCAGTAGCGCCCCCCATCTTATACTGCCGTACGCGCCATATCAGTCGCATTCTTGGCTTGCACCAAGAACACAGTTGAGCAGAAGTTGCCTCGGCTGAGTATCGAACATACGACCTCTCGATCGCAAGTCCGTTACTATACCAATTAGGCTACCTCTGCCCCTTGTTACCCTCTTTGTACTAAAACAATTTACTTTAAAAATTAACCTGCCCATTGACCAAACAATCACCGCTTTAAAGGAACTAGGTACAGAAAATAACCTGAAATTAAATTGGATACCAGCTCATGAAGGATACGACGGCAATGAAGGGGCTGATACTCTTGCTAAGTTAGCTACCGGTCTTAAACGCACAAGATCAACTGTTTGAACCTCGAGAGCATTTGCTAAGAACTTGATAAAAGACAATCTTCTTAGAAAATCCCAGGAATATTGGCGCAATCAACCCAGCATGCTTCATTCAAAGGAATTCACTCAGGATTACAAGGCTCGTAGATCAAAAGAACTGCTCAACATGTCAAGAAAAGAGACCTACTTTATCACAGGATTTCTGACTGGTCACTACCCTGTCAATGCTGCAAGTGAGACCGTGAGACACTTGCTTTGCTCATGTCTGCCTCTGATGCAAAAGCGTCAGAAGCACTTTGGCATTTATTTTCCTGACGCGGTACAGGTTGCAAACGCAACTTTGAGAAGTCTGTTGAGATTTTCACAGGACTTGGGGCTTTAAAACCCTGAGTCCGGGGCAGTCCGTCTCTGACGGATGGGTCACAAAAGGATCTTCGGGACCTGTGTGACCCTCTGCCCCACCCCAGATCTATCCATCTAACCTGCCTCACTTCGCCTCTAATGCAAATTATCAAAAAATCGAAAGAAAGGGTTAAGGTGAAGAGAAAATAGAAGCTGCACTTACCGATTCCACTAGTTTTTACAGCCAATTCCAGGATTTAAGGGAATTTTCGAAACCCTGCTGTTTAATTGACTGGATACTTAACTGGTTCATTTGTCACCTTCTTCGTTTCTCGTTTTAAACGTTTCTTCAATTTGTCCTTGGACCTTGATTGCTGCTAACTCCTTCACAATAAGGGCATCTGCTTCATCAATTTCAATATTTTCGCTTTTATTCAAAGCTAAAATGAGCAAGTTACCGCAGATACCTTGTACGTAGCTTGCTTAAAACAAACGCGTCAATCACTTCATGAACTTGTTTACAAGCGACCAATTTACCGACAAAGAGGACTAATGAGAGACTCGCTAACAAATCCGTCTACGAATTGTTACGCACACAAATACAGTGTAATCGCGCTCTGTATCTTTAACGTACGCACACTTTGATAAAATGATGATGCCTATGATTGCGGCAATAGGGATACTTATGAATATCATATACTATATATTTAGTAACAAGCTCACGAGTAATTGGAAGGTGGGACATTCATTTTTGCTTTGATAAAATGGACGATTTGAACGTCGAAGTTCTCGGTGAAAATGGTGCATATTACAAAGTAATCACAAAAATTTACTTTTTATATCAATTTTAGCACTATCGTTATCAAGTTTAAAACAATTTTAGAGCAAGAATAGTTTTTATGCTTCAATTGTGGCGGATATAAAAACCAACCGCTCCAATATTTATAAACACATGGTTTTTTGTTCATACAAGGATATAAATAGTGATTTAGTATTAGAAACAGCCATGACTTAAGATAAGGCTCAATTTTTCAAGGGATGATTGATTTTTTAAAATCATCAAAAGTTGAATTGCTCTAGTAGTTGATTGTTATTGAACCCCAAATAAATATGTTGAAATTTTAGGGAAGTGTTACTGATGTACTGGAAGATGGATTATTGGTTAAGTTTGACAACGGGTAAATTTAAAAGGCTTAAAAACTGTAAAATAATGTAAATTTTTTAAGGTGGCGTGAAGAATCGAAGTTCCCCTTTCACCATATAAGATTACCTCCCCAAACAGGAACAGAAGTCGTCCCAATTCTTTTCACCGAGGGGATGGAAGTTGAGGTATTTTCTCGGCTAAATGAAAGAGAAGTTTGTGGTTGGTGGTCTGCATTAATTAAGGTAATTGCTCAATAACACATTAAGATAGATTAACGGAAGTGTAGAGTTGCCTGCTCGGGCTGGAGTCAGACCCGGAAATTTTCAAGTTGAGAGGGGGAAGGGGGCTAAAGCTAATGGGGCCGATGTTGGTAGATTGTTATTCTGATATTGTTGGTAGATGTTAGTTATTCTAAAATTCATTCATCTGGGAATTGAGTAGTACTTAGGTGTAAAGGTTTAAAAACTGCTAAAATTTGACAGGAATAAAGTTACCTCTATCAGGTGTAAATAAGGCTGTAATTAAGGGCCGCTTTAATACACAATCTGGTTAATAATATTCGCCGCACACTTTGACATCGCGATATCGAATTTTGGTGAAAATTAATGTTTCCTGTTCACAAAAATTCGACTCCTGAGGTCTGGAACCTGTGTCAGAACCTTCTTTGGGGTAGCAAACTATACTATTAGCTTAGTGTGAAATAAGTGAAGAAATAGCTATAATATGAATTTATAGATTTGAGTAAAATGGGTGTCTCGGGTTTGAACTCAGATCTCAGCCCCAAGAATTTTTTTCGCATACTCCGTCAATGTTTTAAACAATTTAGTTACCTCTTTGAAATGTGCTCATTTGTATTGGCTGACTTTTCTGAGGAGTGATTTTCGCAAAAATGTTAAAAACCCTCAACTTTGGAGGCTTATTACGAGGCTTTTAAGCTGTTGTTCCTAGCGAGGCATAGCATTCCTTAAAGCCTATAGAATTTTTCGGTACCATATTCGACCTCCCAGCTGGTCGGAGAGAATCGGAAAAAGCGAGCAAATTGACGCGCCTCCAGGGGTAAAATCACTTAAAATAACCAACTTTGGAAGCTGATTGCGCGGCTCCCAGGCTGTTGTTCCTGGTAAGCCATACTATTTTTAGTAGTACTAGTAGTAGCGAGTTTTATTCATGTTCAGGTACATTTCTTTAAATATCTTCAAGAGATTGAGTTTTCATGACTTTAAAGCTATAATTTTCAAGTAGTATTTACAAATATTTTCGTCATCTGAGCTCCGGTTGGGGAAGAAATTTTGAAAAAAACCCCTCGAATATTTTTATTAGGCTTATGTAGTAGGAAAGGAATAGAAGACAGAACAGGAAAGGTATAAATAACATAGTTACATTATTAGCTCTATCTAGCTAGTGAAATGTTGTTGAGTGGAGCTCAGAGATTTCGGGGTTGCTGCTTGCAAGGCAATTTAAATTGAATCTTTGGACCAGTCTCTGCACATATCCTTCGAGTTTTTCGATCCCTGAGATCTCGTGAATATAATCGGTGGACGTCCATGGGTGCAGGTTCATCATCATCTTGATGATTTTGTTTTGGGCTATTTGGAGCCTCTTTCGGTGGGTGATGGCGCAGCTATACCAGGCTGGAGCAACGTAGGTCATGATGGGTCTGAAAATAGTTTTAAAAAGCAGTAATTTGCATTTCAAGGAAAGTTTAGATTTTTGACATATTAAGGGGTAAATCAATCGAATGACTCTCTCCACTCAAACAATTGTGTTCTGGATGTGGGACGCGAAAGTGAGCTTGCTGTCAAGCATAATGCCCAGGTACCTTAAGCTCCTCTTCCATGGTACAGATGCCGCCCCCACCTGGATATCTTCGGTGGGAAGAAAGGTGATCTTCCGCTTGCGTGTGATGAAGATCGCCTCGAACTTATCGGGGTTGATGAGGATCTTCCACTTCTTGAAGTACCTTGTGACCCTGCGTAGACCCTCCTGAAGTTTCTCCGAGCCACCTCGCCCGTGTATGCCACAGTCATCACCGCTGTGTCGTCAGCGAATTGACCGATGGTGCACTCTGGAGGTCTTGGGATGTCTGAGGTGTAGATGTTGTAGAGCAGGGGAGAGAGCACGCTACCCTGCGGAGCTCCAGCCACCATCTCGGTGGGGTCAGAGAGTGTGCTCTCAACTCTGACTTGAAAAATTCGGGATGACAGAAAGGAGAGAATCATCCTGACGAGGTAGCTCGGGAACTGGAATTGCTCCAGTTTAGCGACAAGTTCTCTATGCCAAACGGTATCAAAAGCCCTTTTGATGTCCAGGCAGAGCAGTGCTGTGGACTTTCTTCTGAAGCGGTTCGGTTTGGCCTTCTTGACCAGCCTCAGCACCTGATGCACGCAGGAGTGGCCTCTCCGGAAACCAAATTGTTCGGAGTTCAACACCAGATGCACCTCGGCGAACCCGTAGATTCTCTCGTAAACGCACCGCTCAAACAGCTTACCCAAGGACGAGAGCAGGCTGATTGGGCGGTGGTTCTCGGGTAGTCTCGAGTCCTTGTTGGGTTTCTTGAACATCAGGATGAGGGCGTGCTTCCAGCGGGAAGGAAAATGAGACAGTCTCAGGCAGGAATTGAAGATGTAGAGTAGGATGACAAGAGCCTTGTTTGGCAGGTTCTTCAGGCTCCGGTTCCCGATGCCGTCTACTCCAGCTGACTTACGGGTCCTGAGACGCTTCAACAGGTTTCTGAGCTCCTTGAGTGAGATCAGAGCAGTGGAGGGTAGTGCCACCGAAGAGTCCCGAACCCAGTCGAATAGACCGCGGACCTCTCTCTCGTGACTGGACCTCAGCTTCTCGCGGTGCGTCAAACCATGAGCCCGCAAAATCTTCCCCTTGAAAGCTTCCGCCTTTTCCTTGAGACCAATTTCCTCTCCTCAACTTGTGAAAGAGGAATTTCGCTCGACCAGGTTCTAAGACCCTTCTGGTGGAGCGGATCGTCTTCTGAAATTTTCTCCAAGGTCTTTTGGAAATTATCAGAGACGTTCCTCTTGATCCTCTCTCCAATCTGGTGGTCAAGGCAATTAATGACGGGTCTCAAGGAGTCATCTCGATTCCTGCGACTCCTCCTTCGGAGAGCGTTACTCCTGGCGATAAGCTCGCGGATTCTATCGTCGAGGCTCCTTGTTTGACGCTCAATCAAACAGGTTGGGATCGCGGCGTTGAGAGCAGTCGCGATCTGCAATTCGAACAGAGTTATGGCCCCGTCGATGTCGTCTGGTGACTGAAAGGTGAGGCAGTCCTTGCCATCGAAGCTCACCAAATCATTCAAAGATCTCCGAAACTCCCGCCAGTCGGTCCGTGAAAAGTCCCTAACCTGAAACTGTGGGCCCAGCAGAGGCCCGTCAAACCTGCTTTGAATGAAATAGGGCGGTGGTTGGAGCAGCTGAGGTCGTCGGAAACCTGAAACTGGGAGATGTCGAGGAGGCCGTTGGAGATTCCAATATCCAGGGTGGAGGGCGGCGGTTCGGGTCTTCGGGAAATTATGTGGGTTCGTGAGAATAGTGAAGAACCAAGGGGTGAGAGGAAATGAAGTCGAAAAGCACGTTCCCCGCACGATTTGCGCGACTGCAGTTCCACAAAGTGTATCGTGAGTTAAAGTCCCCAAAAACAACTAAAGGGCCTCGTGGGCCCGTGGTGGTCTGTAAGTCCCTCTTTATGTCGGAAGAAGAGGTGCCCCGGGTGACGCAGGCTAAAATACACCACGGTCGCTGTGAAAGAGGAGACAGAAGGACCTGCAGGGCTTATTCTGAGGGAGAGAATCTCGAGCAATTTTGTCTCCAAGATAGGTAGGAGTTCAAAAGACAAACCCCTTCGTATCACAAATGTAACGCCGCCTCCTGGGTGTTCAGAGTCGCGGTCGTTGCGAACTACTTTATAAATACTGTTAGAAGGTAAATTGACATTGGTTCTTAGCTTTGTTTCGGCGATTCCGGCTATGTCGATTTCGTGATCTTGTGATGTTGAAAGAACTCTCTAATCTTGTTGCGGACGCCCCGAGCGTTCCAAAAGGTGACCTTAAGCTCTCTAGGGTTTGGCACCATGGGTGAATTTGAGAGCCGTTGAGGTGATGAGGTGGATCTGGTCCTCAAAGGTGCGGCATCTTCTGAGTCCTATGATGAGCTCTTGCGTGATTTAACGACTTCTTCGTTCGAGAGGAGATCAGAGCTTGAGCTCTTGTATGGGCTTCCGGCACTCCAGGCTGAACTGGAAGAAATGTTGAGGGGTGTTCTCACAGGAGACGGGCGAGGAAGAACTTGGGGAAAGTCGGCAGGGGCCGGGGGCTTTGGACGTCCACGCTCGTTGGATCTCCGAATGTTCTGGGTGTTTCGCTGGGCTGTTCGTTCTTGAATCGCCAGGTACTCCTTGAGCTTGGGGCAATTCTCGTAGCTGGAGATGTGCTCTCCAAGGCAGTTGGCACACTTGGGCTTCTTATCTGGAAGCAGAGATCCGAAATCATCGATGATGTTGCAGTCCTCCACCTTGTGATTGCCGGCGCGCACCCCGCATCTTGATTGGCGACCGCAATTGCGGGAACCATGGCCAAACATTTGGCAGTTGTGGCACCTTGTGGGTCCGAATTTTCTGGGCCTGTAATGCTCCCAGCTTACTGCCATGCTGAGAAGATACCCCAGTCTTGACTGGAGCGCGTTGAGATGTGTGGCTCCGTTCGGGAAGCTGATGATGTAGAAAGCCTCGTTGTGATAGTGGCTCTTTTTGGGCTTTATGGCTTTAACTGAAGTCGGAGCAAGCTCGTTCTCTTGCAGTGCGA
Source organism: Forcipomyia taiwana (assembly GCA_963930915.1). Lineage (NCBI taxonomy): Eukaryota > Metazoa > Arthropoda > Insecta > Diptera > Ceratopogonidae > Forcipomyia > Forcipomyia taiwana. The sequence goes on along the minus strand of CAWVOI010000035.1, from coordinate 163,782 downwards.
AGATCAATTCCTTCTCGTCACCCTCAAAAAGCCCTCACAGCATGAAGCGGCCTTCTTTTTCCGTGCTCAGTTCATGAGAGAAGAAAGGCGTGCTCTTGGCTCTCAAAGAAGCTTTAGAGCGTTGAACTCTGCAATTGGGTTGCAGAAGACGTTGATCCCTATGGTCGTTGCCTTCATACAAACCTCTCCAATACTCAGAGCTTTACATTTCTCGGAAGCTTTCGCTCTCGTAACGGGAGCACTGTCGACGTGTGTGAGAGTCACCGGGGGACTCAGATTTTCTTGGGCTCACCTTTCGATCGGAGCTGAGGAGTAGAAGGCTCTTGGTTGGCGTCATTCCTGTCCGTATCCATGCTCAGGATCTCGAAGCTGTTTGAGGTTGGTACAGGGGGGGTCCAGAGGTGGTTGCCCTCATGACCTCGCTTCGGCGTTTTTTTCGTTCTTGTTCCTGGTCGTCGTCGGTATTCCTGGTTCCCATGGTGGAAGTTCCTTCTCTTGCTTGCTCCTTTTAGCTTGGTTCTACAGGATCCTCGTCAGCGAAAAATTGAGTTTTCTGCGCTTTGATTTAAGCACTTTGTAGTCGATAAATGATATTTTGGTTTTTTTTTTCAATTCGCTCGCGTTAATCACGTCTGTATTGCACGGGAGTACGAGAGAGACTGGCCATAATATTTTAAAATCATTGGAGTCTAGCAAATAGTTTGATACCACTTTCAACCCCCTAGCGGGTGGGGAAAAACCCGATTTTTTTCGATCCAAGTAGTGAGCAAACTATAGGTTGATTTATTTTGGAACACGAAAATCATTAATTCGCCTACTCCATATAAAAGTAGGGAAAAAAATTTTCCATGCTCTAGGTATTCACAAATGGAGTATTCAGCAGCTCAGCATATACATATGAATTAATTATATTACAGTAAAATTTACCTAACCTGGAGGAATTTAGCCTTGGCCTGGAGACCCGGAAATGACCTTTCAAACCCAGAGTCTCCGGTTGAAACCCGGAGGGTTGGCAACTCTACGGAAAGGGCGTAGGTTTACGCCAGTAGCAAAGATATATTTTAAAATGGGGAGGGGTAAAAGCATGAGGATAAAATGGTTGTTACGGAGTCCTGAGCCTTGCTTAAGACAGTAATTTTAAATTTTTAGTGCATTTTCCCTCAAATGGAGAAAAAATATATAAAAAGCAAAATCGGAGATTAAGCTAAAGGGTGCATTTTCAAAAATTTCGAGAAGCCCAAACTTTGAGGGCCCCTAGCTCCGTCTCTGTACTTGGTAGGGGTCATATGTGGTACCATTATTTGCTAGATTTGACACTGACTGCAACATACTAAAATTTCAGCTCAATCGGATGTATCTAATATAAGGAATTTTCATACCAACGTAAAACCTCCATTCCCCACCAAGAGAGAGTGGGGATCTAAAATTGTTAGCCTGCACCTTTACAGGCCATGTCCTATACGATGCAAAAAATCAAATCAAATTAAATTAAATCAAATTAAATTAAATTAAATCAAATCAAAATACAAAATCGAAGATCAAGTATAAGAAGTGCATTTTCTAATTGTAAATTGTTCAAGAATAAATTTTTACTTCTAAACTTTACCAACATTTTTCGGTAATTTAATAAATAATTTAAATTTCAGCCCAAGAGGCAAATCCACATGAATTTGCTTCCCATACAAATTTCTGGAATTCTCCTCTCCGCCCCCTTAGTTGATAGGAGCATACTATAGGAATGTTTTTTGCTCAAATAAAAGCCCTCTAAGAGTTACCAAAGTTTGAGCTCAATCGGACGATCTTGAAAATTCGCCCATTTGTCTCCCAAGGGGAGCCACAAGGTTATATTCAAAAGTATCCTGATGCCTTGTTTTACGTTTTTGAGACCATGTATTGGAGCAAATGTTTCTAATAATGTAATTTTACGTGCCCATTTTGAATTTCAGCTCAATCGGAGCAACTTAAGTTTTCCCCGATACAAACTTCGGGGGTCTCTCACTCAGCCCCCTTAAATGATAGGGGCATACATGTGTTCTATGATTTGCTAGATTTGATGTGAACTACAGCATATCCAAAATTCAGCTCAATCGAACGAAGTATAAGGAACTTTCATACAACGGGTTTACCCCCCTCACTCCCCCCCTTTGGGGAAATGGGGGTCTAAGATGTCTAACCTTCCACCCTACAGACCATGTCCTACACGATACAGAAAACCGCAGGTCTCTATCTCTTCTGGTTCTTGAGTTATAAAGTTTCGGACGGACAGACGGACATAGCAGATGCAATAGTGCATTTTTTCTCCATTTGAGGGAAAATGCACTAAAAACCGCAACTCTCTAGGTCTTCTGGTTCTCGACCTATAAAATTTCGGACAGACGGCAAAGCGGCCACAATAGTGCATTTTTTGCAAAATGCTGAAAATGCACTAAAAATACACTATTGCATCTGCTATGTCCGTCTATCCGTCCGAAACTTTATAACTCAAGAACCATAAGCAATAGAGACCTGCGATTTCGATTTTTTAAAAGTCATGGCTACCGTGAAATTTAACGGACAATTTTTTCAGAAAAAAATCGAAAAAAAAATAGAGGGAGCCCCTGGAGATAGGGCTTTCCGTGGTAAACTAACCTTTATTTTTCACGGGCTATCTGGGAAAAATACAATATCCGGTGGTCGGGCCTCCAGGGGAACTCTCAGAGCTCCGAAACCTCTAAAAACCTAGACTCGAAATTTAGGTCGGTCCCGTCTACGAAAGTGTGCCGAACTTTTAAGCCATCATTCGCTGTTCTACGTTCCCTGGGAGCTGAGATCTAACGCAAGAAAGTCACCCCATAAAATTTCCGACTACTCTTAAAGATATCATTTTCCTGCAGTTAGCTTTGACAGCTTCATGTTGGATATGTATAAAAAGTGGTTTCAAGTCTAGAAAAACATCTAAAGAGGCACCAGGAGATTTATAACATGCTCCAAGGATTGTAGTACTAGCCAATCTTTGTAAACTGTTGGGTAACTCCTGAGCACCCGGAATCTTTGTCTTCTCCCACCAAATGAAGGCTTCGTATGAAACAATTGGTCCGATTATGGCCGTGTACTTCAACCATCGAGCCAGTTCAGGTTGTAGATCCCACATTTTCCTTGCCATTCTTTTGCAGATCCATTAGACGTTAAAGGCCTTTAAAATTTGATTTTACAGATGTTTGTTCCAGTTAAGAAAACGGAATTTTCTGTCAAAAAGTTATACTTTTTTGTAGTCTTAAGTTAATTCTCTTGTCCTAGCAAACATAATTGCTGTTTATTTGCTTGCATTTAGTGACAATCCCATTTCATTGCACTAGCCTTTGACTTCTGATAGAGCTACTTCCATCCGATCGACCACTATATCACCTCTGCTCTTTGGAGCATTCAGTTCAACTTGATTAGAGTCACTGTTACAGAAAATTGCAATATTATCAGCAAAACCTATCGCGTCTACGCCGGGTAACCTGTTCAATTTAGGCTTCAAGAGGCTGTCCACAACCAACGTCCACAGCAGGGGAGATAGTACACCTCCCTGCGGACACCCGTGATCAACCTGAAGTTTCAGTGTTTCGTTTCTAAGTTTTAAAATTGCACATCTGTTAGATAAAAGAGAGCCGATAAACCTACAAGTTTTCTACCACAAGGCCCAAATATTCCAATTGAATTTACCTCGATATTCACTTATTTCCAAGCCAATTCACATATAGTAACATACCTTGATACACAATAAAGAATACCCTATTTTTTAAGAGTGTAAAAAAGATCCATAATTATGCGTATATACCTGCTAAGCTAACAGATCTAGACATATGTACGACATTTATTTTATTCTTTTTACAGATGATGAAAGGAGAATTCTTTGTGGTTGAGTACCTTGGTTGGGATAGCAGCTATACTGAAATAGTGCCGACTGATCGTATTCGGTTAAAAAACTTGAACAATTGTATAAACAATAAAGTGTTTTTTAAGTATGAAATTGCTGTTCAGGAGGATCTAAGAGAATAGTAAGTGATGAAATATTTTTCTTTTATAACATGAAATAACTATTTAATAAGTAAGTCTTAATCGTAAAAATTGAAACGGCTGACCTTTTCTATATGGGGACCTCTTAGCACTTTATTTAAAGTGGTAAGAAATGATAGAGCAAACGTCAAAGGTAACGAATCAGTGACTCTTCTTTCGGGAGTTGAGTTTTTATTTTTGGCGCTTTTGATAGCGCAAATGTGAATTACACGCTTCAAAGATATGTATATTTTTAACTGTGATTATAAGTTTACAAGGATTGGAACAAATCGTTTTTTTTTTACAGTATTTAAAACCCTGCTGAATTCACTCGGAAAGTGAGGAAAAAGGCGTTATAATTGCTCCCGAGCGAGGTTGCGAGCGAGAAGAGGCAATAAAACCTACTTTCCGCAAGTCCGAGTGAATTCAGCTGTGTATATATTATTTATTTTAGTGCATTTTCATTAATATTGAAAAAATATATAAAAAGCAAAATCGGAGATTAAGCTAAAGGGTGCATTTTCAAAGATTTCGAGAGACCAAACTTTGAGGGCCCCTAGTTCTGTCCCTGTACATAATAAAGGATACATGTAGTACCATTTTTTGATTGTACTGGGAGTCAAAGGTCACGGAGGTCCCGAAGGTCCTATTGTGACCCATCTTGACAGAGTCAAGAGTTCCTCAGTAGCGCCCCCCATCTTATACTGCCGTACGCGCCATAGCAGTCGCATTCTTGGCTTGCACCAAGAACACAGTTGAGCAGAAGTTGCCTCGGCTGTACAATTACAATCAAAGGGAAATATAATTTGATAGTTGAAGAGAGGTTGAGTTTAGTTTTCGATGGCGACATGTTGAAGAATATGCACTTATGAGTCCGATATGTCTGTCCGTCCGTTCGTCCAAGTCGCAAGGGCTCAGAACTACAAGAGCTAGAGACCTGCGATTTTTTTTGCATGTTGTCATGTATGCTCTGGAGGGTGGTGAAAGTACTTTCGTTTTTTTCGGAAAACCGCCTGGGGGTAATTAAGGGGGTTTTCCCGTTGTATAAAAGTTCCATATACTTCATTCGACTGTGCTGAATTTTGGATATGTTATACATTGTGTCAAATCTAGCAAATCATAGACCATATGTTTACCCTATCACCTAAGGGTTTAGGGTGAGAGGCTATCGAAAGGTGGGAAATTTTAGTTTCTTTGATTAAGCCAAAATTCAGAATGGTTAAATAAAATGAAAAGTTTAGCAACTTTTGTTTCTAAATATGGTCTCAAAAATGATAAATCTCGGACCTGGAGGGTCAAGAAACTGAGACATCTTCTGACTAACAAAAGGGTAAAATTTCAAACTCAACCAATTCAGTTGAAACATAATCAATTTCAAGATGACATTTAAACTATAACATCATTTCATAGTTCTAAGAAAGGCCCCTATCTCCTTCAGGGGTGGTGCTATGGGCACCCGAAGTTCGAATAGGTGGAAAATTTTGAATGCTCCGATTGAACACAAATTTAAGGCACTGAGTTTACGCAAAGTCTTGACACAATAAAGGACGAGTTGCCGATTTAACAGAACGGTAAAATTAAAACATACAATCAAGCTTACTTTGCTGACGCGTTCCGGACATAGCAGTCCATCATCGGAGCAAACACGAAGTTAACTGATGTGTTAAGTGTTGAGCGCGAAGTTTCTTGTGTTGCTCATGAGCTGCAAAAAAGTACGGAGCACCTTGCGTTCGAAGACGAGAAGCATCTGCTCATCGCTCCTCTTCAACGTCCAGGACTCGCACCCGTACATGAGTACTGGACGGATGAGCGTCTTGTAGATCCTGCACTTCGTCCTCTTGGATAACAATTTCGATCGTAGATGTCTAAGCAAACCATAATAGCATCTGCTGGCTGCCATGACACGACGCTTGATCTCGGGTGTCGTGTCACCGTCAGGCCGCATCAGCACTCCAAGGCAGATGAATTCGTCAACTACCTCGAAGGTATGGCCACCGATGTCTATGGTGTTGCTCCGCTGATTGGAGGCGGAACTCGGCGTGGCTGACATGTACTTGGTCTTTAATTCGTTGACCACAAGACCCATCCTCTCCGCCTGGGTCTTGAGATTGGTAAAAGTATCCGATACTGCAGATTTCGTCCGACCGGCTATGTCCAGATCATCTGCAAAACCCAGAATCTGTGCCAGCCCGTTGGCTAGCGTTCTACTGGTTGAGATGCCTGCACGTCTAAAGGCCATCTCAAGGGCGAGGTTGAAGAGCAGACATGAAATGGCGTCGCCCTGCCTCAGTCCTTCTCTTACTGCAAAAGTATCGGATACGTCGTTCTGCACTTTGACACGACATGTGGTACCATCAAGTGTCACTTTCACCAATCGAATCAATTTCGTTTCAAAGTCCAGCTCCTTCATAGCAACAAACAACTCCCTACGTTTGGCCCTGTCGTAGGCCTGTTTGAAGCAAATGAATAGATGTTGCGTCTGGACTTGAAACTCACTGCCTCTTTGCAGAATCAGACGTAGGTTGAAGAGCTGATTTGTTGTTGAGCGATCACGTCTGAATCCGCTTTGATATTCCCCAATGACTGTCTCGGCGCGTGCCACTAGTCGATTGTAGAGTAATTTTGTGAAAACTTTGTACGCCGCGTTGAGTAGAGCAATCCCGCGGTAGTTTTCGCAGTCCAGTTTATCGCCCTTCTTATGCAGAGGTACAATGGCCCCCTCTAGCAGCTCTCTGGGCAGCGACTCTTCACGCCAGATATTCCGAACTAGTTGGTACAGCACGTTCTCCACCTCCTCACCACCCTGCTTCAGCAGTTCTGCTGGGATGTTATCCGGGCCAGGGGCTTTGTTGTTTTTGAGTGAGGAGAGGGCCGCCGAGACTTCTTCTCGTGTTGGAGTGGCCACTTCACGACCGTCGTCGTTCAAGTGAGAGACATCGTTGTCACCGGCCTCCAGACTCCCGTTATAGAGGCCGTTGAAATGCTCCCTAAAATGTCCAAAAACATCCTGTTTCGCGGTGAGCAGGGTACCGTCCACCACTCTAGAGATGTTCAGCCTGAGGTTGAAGCCTCTCCATTGGTGGTTGATGTTCTTGTAGAACTTGCGGGACTCGTTAGCGCTTTGGAGCCTCTCGAGCTCAAGCAGCGTCCTGTCTTGAAGCTCTCATTTCTTGCGCTTATGCAGACGCTTTTCCTCCCTCTGGAGTGTTCTGTAGCGCTCGGTCGCCGCATTCTTCCGTTCTCTCGTCCTTGCTGTCTCTCTCTCTCTCGAGTCGGGCCTCGTTCTTACGGTCGGTAATCTCTCCGCATTCCGCATCATACCAGATATTGAAGTCGTTAGGGCTCTGATACCCTAAGGTGTCGGTTGCTTCAATCTTGATAGCCTCCTTCACCGATTGCCAGTCGGGAGGGCTGTCCTCTGGTAGTGCTTGGTGTAGTTGTTGAAGCCTTGCGTTGAGATTACCAGCAAATGTTGCAGCTATCTGTGAGTCTCTCAGTCGGTTCACTGCGATTCGCCTTACGGCTTCGCGTTGACCATTGTGGAACCGAGCGAGGTGCGCTCTCATTGTCGCCACCACAAGATAGTGATCAGAGTCAACATTTGCTCTCCAACATGTTTTGACATCTATGACGTCCGAGAAGTGTCTTCCGCTGATAAGCAGATGGTCGACCTGGTTATCAGGGAAGTTGTCATTGGGGGGTTTCCACGTAGCCAGGTGCCTGCGTCGGTTCTTGAAGGAATTACTCCTCACTAATAAATTCCTTTCATCCGCATAAAAGATCATGTGCTGTCCGTTTTCGTTCGTGATCTGGTGCAGGCTGTACTTCCCTATCGTTGGTCTATAGACTTCCTCCTGACCTACCTTGGCATTAAAGTCTCCCAAAACGACTTTGACGTCGTGTGCCGGTAGTTCGTCGTAGGTCCTTGAGAGCGCTTCATAAAAGGCATCCTTGTCAGGATCCGGTGACTTATTATGAGGTGCGTGCATGTTGATGAGGGAGATGTTCTTGAAGCGGCCTTTCAGTCGCAGCACGCACATTCGCTCATCGATCGCTCGGAAGTCTAAGACCAGGTGTTCCATCCGTCTGGCTACGAGGAAGGCAGTGCCAAGTACATGTCCTCGACATCTGCTGCTATGGAGGATCAGGTATCCGTTGTAGCGGGTGTTCTGGGCGTCCTTGTTGTATCCGCTCTCCTGAATAGCAGCAATGTCGATCTGCTCTTTGGTCAGCATAATCAGTCCTCCTGGTCTGTAAGTATGACCCCTTACGTTCCAGGTTCCAATTCTCATGTCCATTTTCCGTTTCCGTTTCGTTGCCGATAGCCTCGGGTGACCTCCTGGCCGCCCGATTGAAGGTCCGGTTTCTTCTACTCTTCTTCCGTTCGTTGCGGGGCATTTTTCACATTTCGCTCGCGCTAGTGTGTCCTGGGACCAGGTTGCAAGCCTCGGTCCCAACCCCCTAATTTACCGGAGGGCCAAGGCGTAGACCATTTCCTCCTACGCCCTCCTATATCCGGAGATGATAAGAGAGGGTTTTGGGGCGCCCTGAGTCGCCCTCCATGTCTAAGCCCCGTATGCATGCAATCATTGCTGAATACACCCCAGTCGGTACGAACGTGGACGTGGGGTTGGCTTGACAAGCAGAGGCTATGTCGCCGAGGCGATGTGTTGCGCTTAACCTACCCTTACCGACCAACGCGTCAGCAAAGTAAACTTAATTTTATATTTTAATTTTACCTTACTGTTAAACCGGCAAAGTCAATAAGGTATCCGAAACTTGTCCTTTATTGCTTCGCTTAAAATAAAAATTTAGTATGTGGGTAATTTCAAACAAAAGTGAAAACTTTTGAACCTTTGGATTTTTGATTTCGATATGAACCCCCGAAAATAAATTCAAGCAAATAATTGTTCTACAGTATAGCCGTACTGTAGGGAGTTAAAGATCCCTAAAGTTTCTACAAAAACTGATTTTTGGACAGAAGATTTTCACTTCGACCCAACTTTGCAGCTATGCCAACTTGAAAAAGCACTTTTCCTGACGTTCGTCCTCGACTAAGCTTCAAAAATATTTTTTAGTTTGATTCCATTTCCCTATTCCTCTCGGAGCGTAAAAGATTCTTTTGTAACTTATGACCTCTTTTTCATTATTGCTATTATTATCGAAACTCTTATCCACCTTTCCGCAATTAAAAAGGCTGAAAATTTAAATAAAAAGCTGTTAAATACGAAAACTTTGAGAGGTCATAACTCCCGAAGGTGGGGAGTTCGCCAAACAAAAATCAGTGTTTCGTAACCTCTTATGTTTACCCTATCATCTCTGACCTCTCTCAGTAAAGTTCTAAGAGGTCCCCAAATAGTAAAGTTTTTCCATCGAAGGTTTTAATCCATTATTATGTCAAAAACTCTTACAGCTAATAACGTTATAATAAATTCTTATATTTTCAGCTCAAAGCTCGAAGGAGTTCATAGGGAATTTCAAAAATTTGTAAATGCTGATTTATGTAAATATGTTCCGGAAAGAGAAGTATTGCTTTTAATATCAAAAAATGATCAACTAGCTAAAAAAGCTAACATGATGCAGGAGATGCATTTTCGCAATTTGTATCAAAAGGTAAATAATTGCTACAAACTACATAGTAGAAGAGTTTTGTTAATTCTAGACTGATTGTCAGTGTAATTTCAAATTTTTAAAAATTTACTTATGGGTCCGATTTTTTCGTCTGTTTGTCTGAATTGCAATGACTGTGGCACTATATGAGCTTGAGACCTTCACATACTTGAACAAATTGCCCTGGACAATATTTTGATACCTCTCTCAAATTCGAAGCTCTTAAAATTGCTAAGCTAGAGCATTTGTCCAGATTGTCCTGTGTCAAGGGAAACCCTATCAAGATGTCCTATCTCAAAACAACTAAACAAGCCATCTGATTGTCGCAGCGGGCGTCAAATCATGATCTCCATTTGATCCATTTATAGACTTCGGTATCGATTGAAAGGAACAGAAATACGATTCAAAAGTGGGTTCCCTTCGATCTCGAGAGTTGTGGCGTCTCCTTTTCTCTTCTGAGTTTGGAAATGATTTATCGGTTGATCTATTGAGGCGTCCTTGTTTTTCTTCGAATTCGTCTTTTCCAAGCAGAAAATTAACCAAGCGAAGAATTGAAAGCGGCTCTTTTGAGCTGTTTGCAATGATTTGAAGAGGCAGGAATGTAAATAGAGACACCTGCGGGTTTATGAAAAACTCCTAATATGAGTATAAAGTACGTACAGAGGGTTGAGGTAGGGCTATTTGAATTGATTTAAAAAGATTTGATTTATTTGTTGATCATATGTTGTACCTGACAGCTGCAAAAAACTCGAAACTCGAGTAATCAACAATTATAGTGAAATTACGAGAAAAAGAAACAACAAGAGCAACGGCTGAGCTTATTTCGTGCAAAAAAGTGAGCAAAAACAGATCGAGATCTCGATCGAAATTGTTTTGTTTTTATTTGGTGCCAGAGTTGTGCAGTGGCAACCCGCCCGCCCTAAAAAGTCCTAACCCGCCCGGGGCGGGTTAGGGTTAGGGTTAGGGTTGGGTTATTTTAGGGCGGGTGGGTTTCGGGTTGGATCGGGTTGGGCTGGTTTAGGGAGAGCGGGTTTCGGGTTGGGCCGGGTCCGGGCGGGTGGGTTTAGGGTTTCGTATGTTTCGTTTTTGCACATCTCTAATTTGGTGCGTTGCATTTCAGCACTTTTGTGGAATTTGTGACACAGAAAATCCTGGATTGTGATGTTTGTGACGTCTGGACTATCCATAAAAAGTCTCAGTCTTTCCTAGTGCGTGATTTGTAGATTCAAGGTGTCTCCTTGACTTGAAAACTGCGCTGAAAAGCCGCCGCGAAGATGCTCATTCTGTTAATTTCTTGCTTCTGCTTCTTTTCGTCATTTCGAACCTCACAAGGAGGAGTCTTTTTACTCCGAAGAGTCCTTTTACTGATTACTCTGAAGAGTAATCAGTCCAAATCCCTCATACGAGCGCCTCAACAATTAGCCAAGAATTGCACGGTACGCTATACAAGCTCACCGCTCAGAGAATGGTATAGTTGAACTTGATGTCAGTGGCCTTTTTGACCCTAGTCCAGCCAAAAATTTACGGATTTCCATGTTACTAAGGTGCAAAACGACCTGTAGATTGAGGAGCACAAAGGGATATTATATTAGTGTATATGAAGTAGACAAATTTGGCAGGTGTCAATGACACTTTACATATACATTCCTTTTCTGATCAAACCTTTGGTGAAACAAGACGTGTATAAAACAAGTGCAACTGCTACCGCGTGTGCGTGCCTCATATTCAGGGATCGCCAGACTTTAGAGATCCCTCAGATCATATCACTTACCTGCTGCTACTTATGTGGAACTTATAGAAGGAGAATTGAGCCAGGAAGAAGATCCCTAAGATCGCGAATACTTACCTGCTGCTACTTACCTTACCTAGAACCTAGAACCTGAAGAGAGTAAAATTAAGACAGAGAAAGACCCAGAAAATGAGACTGCAAGATTAAAAATTGAACATCATACATAAATACATCTTTATAACGTGTTACAATTTTTTGCATTTTCGGCGTGAAATCGCCACATTCAATTTGTACGCACACGCGGCAGCAGCTAGAATAACAATTTTGCTTTATAATTAAGTCCTCACACGCTGCTTTTTGCCTCTTACTTGCACTTAGAACCTGAAAAGAGTAAAATTAAGACAGAGAAGGACCCAGAAAATGAGACTGCAAGATTAAAAATTGAACATCATACATAAATACATCTTTATAACGTGTTACAATTTTTTTGCATTTTCGGCGTGAAATCGCCACATTCAATTTTGAGCTGAACCTTGAAATGTTCGAGCAGGCCTAGAAAATAAGACTGCAAGATTGTAAGTCGATAGAAATTTAAAATCAGAATTTGAACTAATATTATAAAATTATTTGTGGTTATTCAGAAGCTCCAATCTTTAATGATAAATCTTCAATTTTACCAATGGCTCCTTTCACAGAAAAACAGTTTTTCTTTGCTCGTCATTTGAGTCGAAACGTAGCAAAGAAAAACTGTTTTTCTGTGAAAGGAGCCAATGGTAAAATTGAAGATTTATCATTATAAAATTATCTTGTAGAAAAATTGAACATCATACATAAATACATCATTATAACGTGTTACAATTTTTTGCATTTTCGGCGTGAAATCGCCACATTCAATTTGCACGCACACGCGGCAGCAGCTAGAATAACAATTTTGCTTTATAATTAAGTCCTCACACGCTGCTTTTTGCCTCTTACTTGCACTTAGAACCTGAAAAGAGTAAAATTAAGACAGAGAAGGACCCAGAAAATGAGACTGCAAGATTGTAAGTCGATAGAAATTTAAAATCAGAATTTGAACTAATATTATAAAATTATTTTGTAGAAAAATTGAACATCATACATAAATACATCTTTATAACGTGTTACAATTTTTTGCATTTTCGGCGTGAAATCGCCACATTCAATTTGTACGCACACGCGGCAGCAGCTAGAATAACAATTTTGCTTTATAATTAAGTCCTCACACGCTGCTTTTTGCCTCTTACTTGCACTTAGAACCTGAAAAGAGTAAAATTAAGACAGAGAAGGACCCAGAAAATGAGACTGCAAGATTAAAAATTGAACATCATACATAAATACATCTTTATAACGTGTTACAATTTTTTTGCATTTTCGGCGTGAAATCGCCACATTCAATTTTGAGCTGAACCTTGAAATGTTCGAGCAGGCCTAGAAAATAAGACTGCAAGATTGTAAGTCGATAGAAATTTAAAATCAGAATTTGAACTAATATTATAAAATTATTTGTGGTTATTCAGAAGCTCCAATCTTTAATGATAAATCTTCAATTTTACCAATGGCTCCTTTCACAGAAAAACAGTTTTTCTTTGCTCGTCATTTGAGTCGAAACGTAGCAAAGAAAAACTGTTTTTCTGTGAAAGGAGCCAATGGTAAAATTGAAGATTTATCATTATAAAATTATCTTGTAGAAAAATTGAACATCATACATAAATACATCATTATAACGTGTTACAATTTTTTGCATTTTCGGCGTGAAATCGCCACATTCAATTTGCACGCACACGCGGCAGCAGCTAGAATAACAATTTTGCTTTATAATTAAGTCCTCACACGCTGCTTTTTGCCTCTTACTTGCACTTAGAACCTGAAAAGAGTAAAATTAAGACAGAGAAGGACCCAGAAAATGAGACTGCAAGATTGTAAGTCGATAGAAATTTAAAATCAGAATTTGAACTAATATTATAAAATTATTTTGTAGAAAAATTGAACATCATACATAAATACATCTTTATAACGTGTTACAATTTTTTGCATTTTCGGCGTGAAATCGCCACACGACCCTTTCTCAATTTGGAGCACTCTTTTGGTGTTGCAACAGAATTTTTTAGGGGGAATCCTCATAAATTTGGTAGAGCGCATTTTTGCGCATCTCTTGACTACAGTGGTCACTCACTCTCCCAGGCATATTATCTAAGTGTTCTTAAATGAACTTTAAAACCTTATCACTTATCTGATAAGTTATCAAACTCAACACTTGTGCCAAGTATTATAAAACTAACATAAGTTGTTTATTATACTAAATTGTTAAATTTTAAGTCCCTTTTGTATGGGAAAATGAACTTATAGGCTTTCTTATACGAATACAAATGTGAATGAATATTTCACCCAAATTATTCGTTCACGTTCGTGAAAACATTCGAATGTTGTAGATTGTACTGGGAGTCAAAGGTCACGAAGGTTCCGAAGGTCCTATTGTGACCCATCTTGACAGAGTCAAGAGTTTCTCAGTAGCGCCCCCCATCTAATACTGCCATACGCGCCATAGCAATCGCATTCTTGGCTTGCACCAAGAACACAGTTGAGCAGAAGCTGCCTCGGCCGAGTTTCAAACATACGACCTCTCGATCGCAAGTCCATTACTCTACCGATTAGGCTACCACTGCCCCCATTCGAATGTTTAAATGAATGAAAAAACTGAATTTTTGTATGTATGCTCACAATAAGTTGCTATTTTGAAAAATAGCACTTTACAACCCTTAACTGCTTCGAGTGGCTCAGAAAAAAATAAATATCGAAAAAATGACCCCCTCAAAAAGTGTCCAAGTGTTCTAACTCGGCAAAAACAGCAGCTAAGAGGCTAACAACTTGCAAGCTATCTCAAAATCAAATGTAGATCACGATTTGACACCCGCCGCGACAGTCAGATGGCTTATTTCACTATAGGACATCTGGACAGAATTTCGAGAGCTTCTGGACAGCCTAGACAAACGCTCTAGCTCAGCTATTTTAAGAGCTACGGACCTGGGAGGGGTATCAACAGAAGCGTCTCAATGAGGGCTACAACAATCAGTTCACGCCGTGGTTCTAGCACTTAAGGGGGCAGATCTAGAGCCGGTTGGACATTTTGTCCAAGTATGTGAATCGGCTTTTACTAAGAGATTTCTGAAAAGTGCCTTTTTTGGCCCCGGAAGTCCTGGAATCCCAGTAAGACTCCGAAACTAAATGAAAGCCCAAAGTACCCGAGCGACACCTCTTCAGAAAGGTCTCGGCCTTAGGATGAAGCTGGTAGGAAAAAATCCGGGATCCGAAACTCTTGGAATCAGATAAAAGCCCTCGATTTTTTTTCAGAGCTTTTTTAGGCTCTTCCAGAAATTTCTTAGTAAGAAGGTGTTGATCTTCCAAATCGATAAAATTTCAAACAAACTCACTCAAAAGCCCCTCGAGGGCTTTTTTCTGATTCCAGGAGTTCTGGATTCCAGATTTCTTCCTACAAGCTTCTTCCTAAGGCCGAGACCTTTCTAAAGAGGTGTCACTCGTGTACTTTCGGCTGACATTTAGTTTCGGGGTCTCACTGGGATTGCAGCACTTCCGGGGCCAAAAAAGGCACTTTTCAGAAATCTCTTAGTAAAGGCCGATTCACATACTTGGACAAAATGTCCAACCGGCTCTAGATCGTGAGGCCAAGACCTTTCTGATGATGTGTCATTTAGGTACCTCCGGCTTTCATTTATTTTCGGAGTCTCACTGGGATTCCAGGACTTCCACAGCCAAAAGTGACTCCTTTCAGAAATCGCTTGGTTAGAAAGTACTGAATTGCATAATTTTCACATTCGAATGTTTTGCCATTCATTTAGGGATTCGAATGTTTTGCCATTCATTTAAACATTCGAATGTTTTGCCATTCGAATGTTTTGCCATTCATTTAAACATTCGAATGTTTTAAAAACATATTTTTCACGAATGTGAACGAATAATTTTTCCAAAATATTCGTATTCGTATAAATTTGTATAAAAATGAGCCAAGAAGGATCAATAAAATCCTTTATGTTTAATTATACAGGACTTAAGACATAATTCCAAAAGTACCTGGTGAGTTTCCAGGGAAAGTTTTAACCCTAGGAAACCTTACGTAAAAGGTAGAAAATAAAAACTATGATACGCATTTTTGTGCACAAGTTTTTATTTTAAGGCATTTTTTACTTACTAAAATTCTGATCAAAAACTGAAATTTTAAAAAGATATGTATGAGGTGCCTTATAAATATGGCCATTACTGTATGTACATAACATATATTGCCTTATGTTCATTTTACTTGAGTAATATGTTGAGAATTATTTTTTAGGCAATGCTCCTCAAGCGAACTGAAGAAGCTGCTCGCATATTAGAATCCACCAGACTGCACAACACCAGCAGGTACATAAAAGAATCTAATCCAATATAACTTAAGCATCAAATTGGCTAAATTAATAAGTCCAATGGTAAGCCGAATGATATCTCTAATAGGGTTTCTTATACGAATATAAATACGAATGTTTTACATGACTATTTCGCCCAAATTATTCGTTCACATTCGTGGAATTTTTGTTCCATATAAAAAAACGAAATTCGCCATATCTCCCATATAAAGACGCCTAGGGTGGATGGTTTATGGGTCGTTGAATAGATCTTGAAGCTATTCAGGTTTGCGCCCTGAACTTCCTGAACCGGCCTTTAAATTAGTTGGTAAAACGGTTATTTCGAGTAACCATAGTAGGCTGAAGCTGTTCAGGAAGTTTCTAACACAAAACTGGAGAGCTTTAAGATCCTTAAACCACTCTCTTAGGTCTCTTTATAAGGAAGATAAGGCTTGCCATCCTATATCGGACCCCACCAACATATTTGTAATCAAGATAAAAACATGAACTAAGTGGAAAAAATATTTTACTAGAGTCACATGACTTTCCCCCGAGGCCAAAACTTCAACGCCCGTATGCTAAGCTCGCCAATTTTATTTTCAACGGGAGGTTGATAAAATAATCGCTAAATTCGTATGCTAAGACGATTAGCGGTAATCCCCAATTGAACTCAATTGGCCAAAATGGTTTTCTTTATCATGTAGGACATGGTCGGTAGAGTGAAAGGTTTGACATCTTAGCCCCCCTTTTCCTCTAGGAGGGGGGGAGGGTGAGGGTTGGGTTATTCTCCGCAACCCAAAACCCAAGGTTATGGTATTTTCGGAAGGGAAATTTAGTCAGCTTTCTAACGTGGTACTTTTTATTTTCTTATATTATCTATTAGAAATAGAATTTGACTTTTTGATACTCACGTCAAAAGGTGTGAGTAACGCTCACTTTTTTTCGATTTTCACAAAGAAGATGAGTAATGAAAAACCAAACCCAATGTTATTGTAGTACCTCTCAAAACAGCTGATAGTTCAAGATCAAATTGGCTGTTGTATGTTAAACCTCCTAAGAATTAGAAGATCTCAAAGGGCACATTTGGTGCGTTCGTCACGCTGAGAATGGACGATTTGCTATCGAAAATTTGACCAATTTTTTGAAACTTCAAAATTCGGCCCATTGACAAGCTTAATATCCACAATGTAAAGTATTAAGTAGCCACCTCCTTCGGGAATCCAAGAACGATGCTGACTTACTATTGAATGAGTTTTGAAGCCCGTTGAAAAAAATTGTATGGGCCATTTCAAAATAAAATGATCACTTCTGAAAGGAATTATTTTTGATTTTGATCAAACTTAGCAAATTTATTGAGTTTTTAGATTTTAGAAATTTCAACAAAGCCGCCATTTGAGCCAATAAAAAGGTTGGTTAATCTCTGAACTCGTTTAAGTTTGAAGACATGTTCCATTTTTCGAAATATTTCGATATTACAAAGTCTGAATATCAAGTTAAATAGATTTTTATATCACCAACAGTAAATCCATGAGCCTTCTACTTGCGAAACGATCAAGAGTATTGCAATTATACTAGGCTCATGGGTTTTTATTCGAACAAAGGTTTCTGGGCTTCTATTCAAATAAAAGCCCATAGGCCTGAAACTGGCCTTAACAAGCTAAAATAAGGAAGCCTTGAACTCGAGGTTCAAAAATAACTTTGCGTCCAAACCTTACTCGAAAAATCACACCGAATTTCAAAAAAATTCTATTGCACTTGCAAACCGCCATGTATGGATGTCCACGCTGTACATACTTTTTATTGTGTGTATGTACATGCTCACAATGGTCGATTTTGGTCATTTCACGCGAAATATATCTTTTTTTCTCCTCTCCGAGTACAAAGATAGCTCAAACGGGTACCGTTAGAACAAGCAAACTTTTGCAAGTTCACAGCACTTTATATCATAAAAAAATACCTATTCGTTCAGAAGTTATGAGGGTTTAAAGTTGGGAACTTCAAATTCGTGAAAAAAAGGCCGAAGAGGTCAACTTTGAAAATTCATATTTCCTAAGCGGATAAAGCTTTTTTACGGAAATTAAAAATCCTTAAAAAAGCCAAAAATGTCTATTTTCGAGAGAAAAAACTCCCCTTAAAAAGTAAAAATATTTGAATTTTTAAGTTGTTTTCTAAAATTTCAATATTTTTACTGATTTTAAAAAATTATTTGGTAAAAAAGCTTTATCCGCTTAGGAAATATGAATTTTCAAAGTTGACCTCTCGGCCTTTTTTTTCACGAATTTGAAGTTCCCAACTTTAAACCCTCATAACTTCTGAACGGATAGGTATTTTTTAGTGCATTTTCATCAATTTTGAAAAAAATGCACTTATGTGTCCGATATGTCTGTCTGTCTATCTATCCGTCTGTCCGTCTGTCCGTCCGTCCGTCTGAGTCGCAAAAGCTCCGAAACAACAAGAGCTAGAGACCTGCGGTTTTTTGCATGTTGTCATGTATGGTCTGGAGGGTGGGCGAAAGGTTTTGGTTTTTCTGAAAAACTGCCTAGGGGGTAATTAAGGGGGTTTTCCCGTTGTATGAAAGTTCCATATACTTCGTCCGATTGAGCTGAATTTTGGATATGATATACATCATGTCAAATCTAGCAAATCATACAACACATATATGACCCTATCACTTAAGGGGGTGGGGTGAGAGGCCTTCGAAGGGGGGAAAAATTTAGTTGCTCCGATTGAGCTGAAATTCAGAATGGTCATGTAAAATGACAAATCAAGCAACTTTTGTTTCGAGTTATGGTCTCAAAAATGTAAAATAACGGACTCTGGGGGTCAATAAGTGGCCTCCCAAGACTTCCCCTGGTGAACAGTAGGGCAAATTTTAAAATTCAACCGATTGAGCTGAAACTTTGGCAACTGTTAGATGGCATTAAATCCAGCAAAAAACAGTTCCACAGTAAGTCTCTATGACCTAAAAATGAGGAGCTGTGAGCTCCCAAAGTTAGTATGAGGCGAAAATTTTGTACATCCAATCGAACTGAAACTTGGGCAAATGTTAAATAACTCTAAATTTAGTAAAATATCCTTCTACATTAAGGCTCTATGGCCTGTAGGATCGAAGTCAGGGGTCCACTAAGTTTCCGCAGTGATGGAATTCGGGACAACACATTTTTACTTCGACCCAACTTTTGCAACAAAGCGAATTGAAAATGCACTCAAATGCGTTCGTCCCCGACTAAGCTTTAATCTTGTTTTATGATTTAAAGTGCTGTGAACTTGCAAAAGTTTGCTTGTTCTAACGATACCCGTTTGAGCTATCTTTGTACTCGGAGAGGAGAAAAAAAGATATATTTCGCGTGAAATGACCAAAATCGACCATTGTGATGCTCAGCAGAGGGAGAAAAATTTTACTTTCCGTACCTTATTTTCTATAATTTTTTTTCATGGCACTTGTGAATGAAAATTTATTTCTTATTAATTCAATTAAGCTATTTGTCTCTAATGTAAAATCGCAAAGACATATTGTGCCTGTAAAGATAATAAATTACTTTTTGTATTAGTTTTTCAGCGGAGTTCAGTGTCAAGGAAGATTTAATGGGATTAGCTATTGGAGCTCATGGAGCCAACATCCAAACTGCTCGCAAATTAAACGGAATAACCAATATTGAACTTGAGGAAACTACGTGCACTTTCAAAATACATGGTGAGTCAGAGGAGAGTGTGCAAAAGGCTCGAAGTTTACTGGAATACGGCGAAGAGTCAATTCAAGTTCCACGTAGTTTAGTTGGAAAAGTAATAGGTAAAAATGGTCGAATAATCCAGGAAATAGTAGATAAAAGTGGAGTTGTTCGAGTAAAGGTGGTAATTTATGAATTTTTTAAAATTAAAATAGAAATATAATGTGTAAATTATAGATTGAAGGTGACAACGAACCTCAACCTTCAATACCACACGAAGACGGCCAAGTTCCTTTTGTTTTTGTTGGTACGATTGAAAGTATAAACAATGCAAAAATTCTTCTAGAATATCACTTAGTTCACTTGAAGGTACATTTAATTTACAAACTAAACAATGGTATATACAAATGGGCCTGTATTGTTCACCTTCGGTTAGCCCACTGAGCTTTAACCAAAACACCGTATTTCAGCTATCGAAACTTAGATCTTTGAACAAAATGAAATTTCAAAAGACTACCGACCCCACATAATGGGCACATTGTGTGATTTTCAAACTTAACCCGGAAACTCAAAGCTAACAGTACTTCAAGGGTTCGGTTAGATACATGTTCAACAAACCGAAGTTAAACAATATGCCCCATAAAAAGTAAAATTAGATAAATCTACAATTTAAAAGCTGTATTTTTTTCAATATAAGGAAGTAGAGCAATTAAGACAAGAAAAACTGGAAATAGATCAACAGCTGAGAGCTATACATCTTACATCCAATAATCCAACTCAGCCAAATTTTTCAACTATGCGCAAAAACGAATATGGATATATAAAGAGAGACGTTAATAGAATTAATCCTAGAGGAAGGGGTTCCCGTGGTGCTGGAAATAGAACTGGAAGCAGCAGTCGTTTTAACTTTGGTAAGATCATTAAAAAAAGATCATAAGTATTAAGACTGGACGAAGAATTTTTGGTTAAAAGAGTAGCCAAGAATTTTATGGGGTGACTTTCTTGCGTTTGATCTCAGCTTGCAGGGCACGTAGAAAGGCGAATGATGGCTTAGAAGTTGCGCACACTCTCCTTGACGGGACCGACCTAAATTTCGAATCTGGGTTTTGCGGGGCCTCAAAGTTCTGCAAGTTCCCCTGGAGGCCTATCAAAATGCCCATTCTCCACTTTCCCCATCGGACTCTCGGATATTGTATTTTTCCCAGATAGCCCGTGAAAAATAAAGTTCAGTTTGTCACGGAAAGCCCTATCTCGAGGGGCTCCATCTTTGTTTTTTCGATTGTTTTCTGAAAACATGTTTAAAGTTTAGTCGGGGACGAACGCATTTGAGTGCATTTTCAATTCGCTTTGTTGCAAAAGTTGGGTTGAAGAGAATATATTTTGTCCAGAATTCCGTCACTGCAGAAACTTATTGGACCCCTGACTTCGATCCCACAGGTCATAGAGCCTTAATGTAGAAGGATATTTTGCTAAATTTAATGTAATCTAACAATTATCCAAGTTTCAGCTCAATTGGATTTAAAAAATTTTCGCCTCATACTAACTTTGGGAGCCCTTAACTCCACACTCTTAGGTCATAGAGGCTTACTGTAGAACTACTTTTTGCTGGATTTAATGCCATCTGACAGTTTCCAAAGTTTCAGCTCAATCGGTTGACTTTGAAATTTTGCCCTTAACTTCGCCAAGGGAAGTCTTGGGAGGCCACTTATTGACTCCCAGAGTCCGTTATTTTACATTTGTGAGACCATGATCTAGAACAAAAGTTGCTTATTTTGTCATTTTACATGACCATTCTGAATTTCAGCTCAATCGAAGCAACTAAATTTTTCCCCCCTTCGGAGGCCTCTCACCTCACCCCCTTAAGTGATAGGGGCAAACATGTGTTCTATAATTTGCTAGATTTGACATGATCTATAGCATATCCAAAATTCAGCTCAATCGGACGAAGTATATGGAACTTTCATACAACGGGAAAACCCCCTTAATTACCCCCCAGGCAGTTTTTCGGAAAAACCAAATCGTTTCGCCCACCCTCCAGACCATACATGACAACATGCAAAAAACCGCAGGTCTCTAGCTCTTGTAGTTTCGGAGCCTTTGTGACTCAGACGGACAGACGGACATATCGGACACATAAGTGCATTTTTTTCAAAATTGATGAAAATGCACTAAAAATCCGTCAAATATCATGTTAGCAATGATTTTTGAAAATCGAAATTTGTGATTTCGGGTTTCTTTTTAGTGCATTTTCATCAATTTTGAAAAAAATGCACTTATGTGTCCGATATGTCCGTCCGTCCGTTCGTCCGTCCGTCTGAGTCACAAAGGCTCCGAAACTACAAGAGCTAGAGACCTGCGGTTTTTTGCATGTTGTCATGTATGGTCTGGAGGGTGGTGGAACCACTTTGGTTTTTCCGAAAAACTTCCTAGGGGGTAATTAAGGGGGTTTTCCCGTTGTATGAAAGTTCCATATACTTCATCCGACCAAGCTGAATTTTGGATATGTTATACATCATGTCAAATCTAGCAAATCATAGAACACATGTTTGCCCCTATCACTTAAGGGGGTGGGGTGAGAGGCCTCCGAAGGGGGGAAAAATTTAGTTGCTCCGATTGAGCTGAAATTCAGAATGGTCATGTAAAATGACAAATCAAGCAACTTTTATTTCAGTTCATGGTCTCAAAAATGTAATATAATGGACTCTGGGGGTCAATAAGTGGCCTCCAAGACCTCCCCTGGCGCGGCGAACAGAAAGGCAAAATTTCAAATTCAACCGATTGAGCTGAAACTTTGGCAACTGTTAGATGGCATTAAATCCAGCAAAAAACAGTTCTACAGTAAGCTTCTATGACCTAAGGGTGTGAAGCTGAGGGCTCCCAAAGTTAGTATGAGGCGAAAATTTTTTAAATCCAATTGAGCTGAAACTTGGGTAATTGTTAGATGACATTAATTTAGCATCTACATTAAGGCTCTATGACCTGTGGGATCGAAGTCAGGGGTCCAATAAGTTTCTGCAGTGACGGAATTCTGGACAAAATATATTCTCTTCAACCCAATTTTTGCAACAAAGCGAATTGAAAATGCACTCAAATGCGTTCGTCCCCGACTAAGCTTTAAACATGTTTTTTTAAAGAGTAGGTAATTGTATACAAGTGTAGGTGGTTTAAATTGCACTTTTTCAGAAAGGGCTTTTCTAAAAAATGGCTCTTTTAAAAATTCATTAGGCACTTTTCAGGAATCTATTAGTTAAAAAGTGCTGATCTTTCCAATCGGTTAAATTTCAATCAAAGTTACTTAAAAGCCCTCGAAGAATCAAAATTAAAAACAACACATTTCAACAGGACACAATCAACGAGAAACAAGTGAAACTCCAAGTAATCACAGAGAGTTTTTGGATTACCATAGGGGAGCTGCCCACATTAGACGCTCTGAATCCAGTAGTACAAGAAGATATTCTAATAGAAATTCAAATACTCGTAGTGATTTCGCATATAACAGAAAAAACGGTGGAAACGATCAAATGGATAATGAACAATTAGACGAAGGTAAGTTAGGATTTTTATAAAAAGTATTTCAAAACTTATAAATAATAATTAAATAAATATAATTGTTGAGTTTCACGAGATATTTTACATAATGTGATGATAATATAACTACATAATATCTGTGATGAAATCCTAAGGACCAATCTTCCTAAAGACCAATCTACAGCTCTAACAAAACATCCTAGAGATCTAAGATTCGGCCTGGAGATGTCTCTACTGATGATGGTCAATAACTATGAGTAATTTTTGGAAACTACCCCGTTCGGGAGTTATAGGGGTTTTTAAGGGTTTTCCCATACAATTCCATATAACTAATTAAGTGAAATGTATTGAAAATTACTTGGATCCATTTTTTTGCTATCTAAACCTTAACATTGAGAAATTTTATCGTTCTGAGATAGCGAAGCATCCGTACGAGATACATAGCTCAAATTGTCAAAATTCAGTTTTTGGCTTCTAATTTCTGCGACATATCCTGTTGGGCTCGGGCTTTGGTTACTACCCACCCTCATGTGCTTGGTCTTATCCACATTGATAACGGGACCGAGCCACTCAGCTTCGTCTCTCAACCTGGTAAAAGCATCGGAAACCTCTGAGTGACGCCTTCTCATGATGTCCAGATCATCTGCGTGGCCAGCGTCCTCGCTGTTTGGATGCCCGCGCGTCTCATGGCACCCTCCAAAACTACACTGAAGAGGAGGCACGCATTTAAAAGCCAGTGTCGCTTTCACCAGTCGGATAAGATTGTTTCAAAACAAAGCTCCTCAATAACTTCGAACAATGACCTACGTTTGGTCCTGTCGTAAGCCTGTGAGGAGTTGATGAATAGGTAGTGTGTTCAGACTTTTTTATCTATAGAGTGAAAAGAGACACAATAGGGCATGTACCGCTCCCTTCTTTATTTTCGACGTAGAAGATCTTTTGTGAAAACCTCAGACTCACAATACTAGAGCTAGTCACTAATTTCTGCCAGGTTCACATTGCTATGACTTCGTGCCAATAAATGCCGATTTTAGTGCATCTTCCCTTGGATAGAGGAAACATGTTTTAAGTTTAGTCGGGGACAAATGCATTTGAGTGCATTTTCAATTCGGCTTCGCTGCAAACTTGCTCTTTTTGACCTCCAGAAGACTTAAAACCGGCTACTTGTTGATACCTTTGAGTTACAGTCGTTGCTCTTGAGGGTCTAAAAGAAAGGACCCGTTACCTTTAAGACCCTTCGTGAGAAAAAAATCAAAAAGTTCGGGAATAAATAGTCCCGAACTTTTTCCGAAAGGTCCTCAAAAGTCAGGGTTTGATTTTTCGGTCATCCGATCCTTATTCGCGAAGTTATCGTGATTTCGGATCAAAAAATGGCGCGGAAAAAAAAGTTCGGGACTATTTCAGACTCCGAACTTTGATTTTAACAATGAACAGTTTCGCGAACCCCCAAGTGTTGTATATCAAAATGCGTGTCTTGAAAGCAGCTACAATTTTGTAAAAGGTTTTAGGCAGCTACAACCCCTGGTTCGAGAATTATCGGCCAAATAAAGTCTCGCGAATATCAGGGTAAATCTTTCTCCACCCACCATTTCGCAACCAGACCTCGTCTACTTGCCAATTTAGTATCGACAGACGGGGAATTTAATGTAAATTCCGGCAATTGCACATTTAACGGGAATCATTCAAGTTTTCATCGAAAAAATGAATGTTTTCTGACTGAAACCACGAACGAATTTATGAAACCACGACTTCGGCGATGTAATCGCCGTTTTCGATATGAAAACGCGAGCGGAACCCCAAAGAACCTATAATAAGCGGAACGGGGATGAAATAACGCAACTTTTTGCACGGTAAATCCCCGTGAAACGGCCTTATAAGGCCGCAATGAGCAAAATAAACAAACTTCCATAAATAAAACATTTATTTGACGCATGGAGCCCGGGGTATTCGGATGGGCATACCTGGCAGAAAAGTATGACTTGGTCTAGGAAAGATATGGGTCTGAGCTTGCTGCGCATCTCGCGGCCTCCATCTTCGTCCTCCACCGAACTCTGCGTCTCTTCTATTGCACCTTCTATGATCCCCGTAATATTCGCAATTTGAAGACTTCTGTCGGCGTTTGAAGTTGAATCGCTGGTGTTTCATCTGCAGCAGGATAGAATTGACGAGATTCGTGCGTTTCTAAGTCCTACATAGAATATTAAAACACTCATTTTTCTCACATACATATTCGATCAAACTGACATCTGAGCTCCTTTCACCACATTATAGGTTTTCTGCAGTTAATAATTTTCTATATAACAACTAGAGATGTGCAAAAACGAAATATACGAAACCCTAAACCCGCCCACCCGGACCCGGCACAACCCGAAACCCGCCCTCCCTAAACCAGCCCAACCCGAAACCCCCCCGCCCTAACCCACCCCAACCCTAACCCGCCCGCCCTAACCAACCCAAAATAAGTCAACCCGCCCTTAATCAACCAAACCAGAAACCGGCCTGCCCACTGAAAATTGCCCGTTTCAATCATAAATATTCTCGAAGGATTTACTTTTACTACAAGGAAATCAGAACTCTTAAGAATCTAGTATTATGTAGTATACAAGTACATTAGGTTGGTAGTGTTATGGTGAAAGTTTGTAGTCTATACCACTAAACAAGCTAAATTCACTAATATTGACCATACAGCTGATTTTATTCAGCGAGTACAGACCTGAATGCTAAATGCTGAATCCACACATACATGTACAATTCAAAATTTTAACGATCCTTAGGTCTTTACTTCCCTGGTGGTATAAGAAACACTCAAAATAATTTTGAGTGCTTTTTCACAAAAGAAGTGAAAATTAGGCCAAGCAAAAAAAGCAATGAGAAATACATACATTTAGGGCCAAAATTCACAATTCGGGTTGTCGGGCTAAAACGGGCCGAATCGGGCTGACCCTAACCTGATCGGCCCTAACCCGATCCAATCCGAGACCCGCCCACCCTAAAATAACCCAACCCTAACCCGCCCGCCCCAGGCGGGTTAGGGCGGATTAGGACTTTTTAGGGCAGGCGGGTTGCCAGTGCGCAACTCTGATTACAACTGTTGTTGCTTTGAAAACTGATACTTATTACCAAAATTTCTCGTTTTATTTTGCAACACGATCCAAATCAAGTTATTCACATGAACTTTTATACAAGTGGTGGATAATTTTGTCAAATACACATGCAATTTGATTGCGCTGCTGTATCCTACACGCACTTACAGTACTAAAACAGCCTATGTTTACTGATTATTTAATTGTTATCCATATGATTGAGACAAAAGGGAAAATGGTCATTGTTGATGTACAAAGTGGCTCTTTTCCCCCTAGCTCTAAATTTCATATAAACGTCCCCATTCATATAAATGTCCCGCCGTCCGCTAGACAATCCCCCCTTATTATAAAAGACTCCATATAAACTTTTATAAATATGTAGTCCATTGTACGTTTTCTATTCTAGCGAAGCCAGTTTTGTTACTTTCTCCAATTTCAAATTAAAGCAAAATAAACTACAAAATTAAAGATTAAGTTGAAGGCGTGCATTTTCCAGGTTTTAATTTAAGGGAATCTGATTGCCCAATCGTTCAATAAATGGACTCTGCCTGTGTGACTGTGTTCTTTTTCTTCTTTGTCGGGTGAAAACGCAATTATGGTGTTTTGAATCCGTTTTTTATTTAATTAAGAAAAAAGGGCCGCCTGTATACATTACTGATCAACAATATTCGTCGCCTACTTGACCTCGCGAAATCGGATTTCACAAAAATCGGTTCCAAAAAATGCGACTCCCGGGGCCTAAAAACTGTCTTAAACGCTTCTCCGGGGTCCCAAACCATGCCATTAGCTTTTTCCCGCATCAAAATCGGTCCAGAAATAGCTCAAATATGAATATTTAGATTTTGGTAAAATGGGTGTCTCGGGTTTGGCCCCAAATCTCAGCCCCACGATTTTTTTCCGGAATTTTCTTCTGTCAGGGTTTTAGGTAATTTAATTTCCTTTCTAAAAAGTGCTCATTTGTATTTGTCTGACACTTTTCTGAGGAGTAGTAAGGATTTTAAGGCCAGGGTGAAATTGATTTCAGGAACAATTCTTGAATTTTTCTATTTTCTCATTTAGGGCTTCCCGGAGGCTGGAAATGATTCTAAATCATTCTCCTGCTTCCCAAAACATTACCCCAGTACTTTGAATGACTCAAATCGGTCCAGAAATAGCTGATTTAGGTCATTTTCTCCTGCCAGTCGCCAACCTGTCGCCAATAGAAATGCATTCATTCAAAAGGTTATAAAGTTTCAGAAACTGAACGCACAGACATGATTGAGGGCTTTTTGGATTCGTAATTAAATTTCAAAGGGCTTAACGGAGCCCTTTTTAGTGCATTTTCATCAATTTTGAAAAAAAAATGCACTTATGTGTCCGATATGTCCGTCTGTCCGTCTGTCCGTCTGAGTCACAAAGGCTCCGAAACTACAAGAGCTAGAGACCTGCGGTTTTTTGCATGATGTCATGTATGGTCTGGAGGGCGGGCAAAAGGTTTTGGTTTTTCCGAAAAACTGCCTGGGGGGTAATTAAGGGGGTTTTCCCGTTGTATGAAAGTTCCATATACTTCGTCCAATTGAGCTAAATTTTGGATATGTTATACATCACGTCAAATCTAGCAAATTATAGAACACATGTTTGCCCTTATCACTTAAGGGGGTGGGGTGAGAGGCCTCCGAAGGGGGGAAAAATTTAGTTGCTTCGATTGAGCTGAAATTCAGAATGGTCATGTAAAATGACAAATCAAGCAACTTTTGTTCCGGATCATGGTCTCAAAAATGTAAAACAACGGACTCTGGGGGTCAATAAGTGGCCACCCAAGACTTCCCTTGGCGAACAGTAGGGCAAAATTTCAAAGTCAACCGATTGAGCTGAAACTTTGGAAACTGTCAGATGGCATTAAATCCAGCAAAAAGTAGTTCTACAGTAAGCCTCTATGACCTAAGAGTGTGGAGTTAAGGGCTCCCAAAGTTAGTATGAGGCGAAAATTTTTTAAATCCAATTGAGCTGAAACTTGGGTAATTGTTAGATTACATTAAATTTAGCAAAATATCCTTCTACATTTAGGCTCTATGACCTGTGGGATCGAAGTCAGGGGTCCAATAAGTTTCTGCAGTGACGGAATTCTGGACAAAATATATTCTCTTCAACCCAACTTTTGCAACAAAGCGAATTGAAAATGCACTCAAATGCGTTCGTCCCCGACTAAGCTTTAAACATGTTTTCGATTTTCAGTCTGTGAAAATTATATAAAATAAGAACAGAAGCCTCCATTGTCGACCCTTCCGAAAAAAGGCTCACAACTTCACTTGTGGGCCAAAAATCGAAAAAAAGGCTCCGTTACGCCCTTTGAAATTTAATTACGAATCCAAAAAGCCCTCAATCATGTCTGTGCGTTCAGTTTCTGAAACTTTATAACCTTTTGAATGAAAAAAGGAAAAAATGACCTAAATCAGCTATTTCTGGACCGATTTGAGTCATTCAAAGTACTGGAATAATGTTTTGGGAAGCAGGAGAATGATTTAGAATCATTTCCAGCCTCCGGGAAGCCCTAATTGAGGAAATAGAAAAATTCGGGAATTGTTTCTGCAAAATTTGAATTCATGTCATAGGGTGCCTTGGGATTCACTTTCACCCTGGCCTTAAGGTGCTAGAAACCGGTTTTACTTAGGTTATATTTAGGTCGGCTTGGTCAAAAACCGGTCTCTCAAATACCAATGAGCACTTTTTAGAAAGGTAATTAAATTGTCTAAAACTCTGACAGAAGAGAAATTCAAAATTCAGCTCAATCGGACGAAGTATAAGGAACTTTCATACAACGGGTTTACCCCCCTCACTCCCCCCCCCCCCCCCCCCCTAGGGGAAATGAGTGTCTAAGATGTCTAACTTCCACCTTACAGAACATGTCCTACACGATACAGAAAATCGCAGGTCTCTGTTGCTTCTAGTTCTTGAGTTATAAAGTTTCGGACAGAAGGACGGACATAGCAGATGCAACAGTGCATTTTCAGCAATTTTGAAAAAAATGCACTTATGTGTCCGATATGTCTGTCTGTCCGTCCATCCGTCCGTCCGTCCGTCTGAGTCGCAAAGGTTCCGAAACTACAAGAGCTAGAGACCTGCAGTTTTTTGCATGTTGTCATGTATGATTTGGAGGGTGGTGGAACCACTTTGGTTTTTCCGGAAAACTGCCTGGGGGGTAATTAAGGGGGTTTTCCCGTCGTGTGAAAGTTCCATATAATTCATCCGATTAAGCTGAATTTTGGATATGATATAGATCATGCCAAATCTAGCAAATCATAAAACACATGTTTGCCCCTATCACTTAAGGGGGTGGGGTGAGAGGCCTCCGAAGGGGGGAAAAATTTAGTTGCTCCGATTGAGCTGAAATTCAGAATGATCATGTAAAATTACAATCTAAGCAACTTTTGTTTCGGGTCATGGTCTCAAAAATGTAAAATAATGGACTCTGGGGGTCAATAAGTGGCCTCCCAAGACTTCCCTTGGCGAACAGTAGGGCAAAATTTCAAATTCAACCGATTGAACTAAAACTTTTGCAACTGTTAGATTGGATTAAATCCAGCAATAAACAGTTCCACAGTAAGTCTCTATGACCTAAGGGTCAGGAGCTGAGGGCTACCAAAGTAAGTATGAGGCGAAAATTTTTCAACTCCAATGAGAACAAAATTTCTGAATTCTTGAACAATTTACAATTAGATTCCCTCAAAATATAAACCCGGGAAAATGCACTTCTTATACTTGATCTTCAATTTTGTATTTTGATTTGATTTAATTTAATTTAATTTTTTATTTTGTATTTTGATTTAGTTTGATTTGATTTAATTTAATTTGGTTTGATTGAATTTTTTAATAATAGTTTTCCTTAATAGATATTCATTCTTCGAATGATGCCCTGAATACAAGAAGGAGGCGTCGACACAAACCTGAAAACGAGCCTGTTGCTGGTAAAGATAATTTCATAATTAATTTTAGGCTTTCTAATATGAATACAATTGTGAATACGAATGTTTAGACGAATGTTCTCGCTAGAGCTCCTAAATTTGTAATTTTTTAACTGCTCTGAGGAGGCCAAAAGTAACTTTTTTTTAAAACAACCAACGTCCGATACTTTTAGAACTGTTATCATAAGCCGAAGTTTCTACCGTTTGATCATATATCTTCAATAACCACTTAGAAAAAAAATTTTGAAAAACTAAAAAAAACCAAAATGTTCGTGAGTAACGCTCAAACTTGCTAAATTTCTCCGCAACCCAAAACCCAAGGTTATGGTATTTTCGGAAAGGGAATTTAGTCAGCTTTCTGTCGTGGTACTTTTCATTTTCCTGTATTATCTATTAGAAATAGAATTTGGCTTTGAGTGCACTCAAGTCAAAAGGTGTGATAAAAAATGTGCGTGAATATCGCTCGCTTTTTTCAATTTATCTAAGACGATGGGTAATAAAAAACCCAACCCGATGTAATTGTAGTACCTTTTTAAAACAGCTGACAGTTCAAGCCCAAATTGGCTGCTGTAGGTTAAGCTCTCCAAGAATTTGTAGACCTCAATGGGCACATTTGGTGCGTTCGTCACGCTGAGAATGAACGAAATGAATATTTTGTCCAAATTATTTGTTCGCATTCGTATTCCACATTCGTGAAAACATTCGAATGTTAAAACGAATGGAAATGATCCCATATAAAAACATTCGAATGATTTTATGAATGGCAAAACATTCGAATGCTTAAATTAATGGAAAAACAAAAAAATTTTTAAGTGAAGTCGAATGTGAAAAATATGCAGATCAGCACTTGGTAACTGGGTAATTTCAAACAAAAGTGAAAACTTTTGAACCTTTGGATTTTTGATTTTGATGAAACTTGGCACATTGGTTCACTTTTGAAAAAGAAAATTTTCTGCGTTTTTAGTTTTTTTTTTAATCTTATCATGGCTGCCCTTGAGGTCACCATGAAAATGCGAATTTATCGAAAATTAGGGGCAGAGGTAGCCTAATCGGTAGAGTAACGGACTTGCGATCGAGAGGTCGTACATTTGAAACTCGGCCGAGGCAACTTCTGCTCAACTGTGTTCTTGGTGCAAGCCAAGAATGCGACTGCTATTGGCGCGTACGGCAGTATTAGATGGGGGGCGCTACTGAGAAACTCTTGACTCTGTCAAGATGGGTCACAATAGGACCTTCGGGACCTCCGTGACCTTTAACTCCCAGTACAATCTAATCTAAAATCGCATTTTCAAGGTGACCTCAAGGGCAGCCATGGTGAAATAAAAAAAAAAAAAACTAAAACAGCAGAAAATTTTTGTTTTCAAAACTGAACAAATGTGCCAAGTAGCATCGAAATCAAAAATCCACAGGTTCAAAAGTTTTCACTTTAGTTTGAAATAATCCAACTGAGAGATTTCTGAAAAGAGCCTCCTTCGGCTCTGGAAGTCCTGTAATCCCAATGAGACCCCGAAACTAAAATAGGGTAGAGTGGGGCAAAACGGTCACCCCGCTTTTTCATAATATTGCTTATATTCTTGATACATGCCAACATATTTTCCCGTGGTTATTTTTTTGTTATAAGGTATATCTAGACAAATTACTACATGGCTCAAAAAATTTTGATAAGTGGTCCAGGATTTTAGAACTGCCGATTCATGATTTTACTGAATTTTTGTGTAAAAATGGCCGCTCAGTATTACGTTAGTTATCTCCAAAAGTGAGACGGAAAAAAATAAAACTTAATGCTTATTTTATAGTTTGATATGTTATTTAAGTGTTAAGAGTAAAAAATTTTTAACTTTTTGGAGATAAAAGCTCAAAATGTGGTAAAAATGTGGAAATGAGCCAGTGGGGCAAAACGGTCACCCCAACTTTTTTAGTTGATTCGGCATGATTTTTCTGTAAGTTTTTAAGCAGTTTTAATTTTTATCAAGAAAATGAAGCCTCTAACACTCTTCAGACTCTTCAGTAACTATCATAGCAGTTCGGGGGGCTCAAAGGAGAGTACTAAGCCTTACAGAACGATTTCGCCTTCCGCACCCTAGGGATCAGGTACTGAACTTAAGCAGAAAATAAGTCAAGTCAAGTTTTGTGGCATTAATACAAGCCATTAACCTTTCTTATGCATTTTCAATCAAATCCAGACCGAATTACTTTGATAGCCCTAATGCTACTTATAAGTAGGTTCTGCTGCAAGAAGTACCTGGAGCGAATTTGTCCAGTTTCAAAGCTTTTCCAAGCATAGCTGAGGGGAGTTGGGTCTCAAAAAGATAACAAAGACATATATAGACCGATATTAATGTCGAAAGAGGGCACAAAGACAAAAAAAACGCAAGAAAAGCAATTAAAAATGAAAGAATCGTAAAACAATCCAAAATCCATCAAAATTAAAGCAAAAACTCAAAATAATTGCATAAAGAAAAAAATAAAGGATTCAAAATTTATAAAATATTAACTCCTAAACTCAAAAGAATGAAAAAAATACTAAGCCGGCCCTTTTTCTGCGAATTTTGAAAATGCCCAAATTGCCCCGTCAGGGGTGTCCGCTTTACCCCACTCATGGGGCAAAACGGACACCTTGAGATTGATGACTATATTCGTTGTCAGTTCACTATCAACAAAGAATTTTTTGAAAAATGTATTTTTTAAAATTGAGTAAAGATGCAAATAAAAAACATGTTTAAAGCTTAGTCGGGGACGAACGCATATGAGTGCATTTTCAATTCGCTTTGTTGCAAAAGTTGGGTCGAAGTGAAAATATTTTATTCCCAATTCCGTCACTGCAGAAACTTATTGGACCCCTGACTTTGATTCCACAGGTCATAAGGTCTTAATGCAGGAGGATATTTAGTTTAATTTAATGTCATCTAACATTTGCCCAAGTTTCAGCTCAATTGGAGTTTCAAAATTGTCGCCTCATACAAATTTTGGGAGCTCACAGCTCCTCCCCCTTAGGTCATAGAGACTTACTGTAGAACTGTTTTTTGCTGGATTTAATGCCATCTAACAGTTGCCAAAGTTTCAGCTCAATCGGTTGAATTTGAAATTTTGCCCTACTGTTCGCCAAGGGGAAGTCTTGGGTGGCCACTTATTGACCCCCAGAGTCCGTTGTTTTACATTTTTGAGACCATGATCCGGAACAAAAGTTGCTTGATTTGTCATTTTACATGACCATTCTGAATTTCAGCGGAATCGGAGCAACTTAATTTTTCCCCCTTCGGAGGCCTCTCACCCCACCCCCTTAAGTGATAGGGTCATACATGTGTTCTATGGTTTGCTAGATTTGACGTGATGTATAACATATCCAAAATTCAGCTCAATCGGACGAAGTATATGGAACTTTTATACAACGGGAAAACCCCCTTAACTACCCCCGAGGCAGTTTTTCGGAAAAACTAAAACAATTCGTCCACCCTCCAGACCATACCTGACATTATGCAAAAAACCGCAAGTCTCTAGCTCTTGTAGTTTCGGAGCCTTTGCGACTCAGACGGACGGACAGACGGACAGACGGACATATCGGACACATAAGTGCATTTTTTTCAAAATTGATGAAAATGCACTAAAAAGGAAAAGTAAAATTCAAAATAATTTAAATGGTGAATTTTTTATTAATTAAACATCAACAGGGTGACCGTTTTGCCCCACTCTACACTACCTAAAGTACAGCCTAAAGTACCCTAGTGACACCTTTTTAGAAAAGTCTTGTTTTCAGGATGAAGCTGCAAGGAAGAAATCTGGGATCCGGAACTCCTGGAACCAGAATAAAACTCCCTTGAGGGTTTTTTTAGAGAGGGATTTCGTCCATTCTCGCTGGTGCTATTGCAAAACTGAAATTTTCAAACTTCTCAGAGGGTGCCAAATGATACTTTTCACAACAAGCGAAGTCCTAAGGTTTCGAAAATGATACGATAAGCAGGGGATTCTAGCACATAGTCATACATTTTCCTTTCCTAAGTCACGGAAGAAATTTTGCTCGAATAATTTTAATTTTAATTTCTTGATTTCACTCTTAGTTTTCATTTAATCTCAAAACTCATTTCTATGAAATTTAGAGGAAGTCAATAAGTCTCAAAATATGCGTCGTTACTCATGCTCCCCCTCTTGGTTTTTGATTTACAATAGGGGTCAAGATCTGGTGCGTGCGTAACGCTAGAAAATAGAAAAGTTTATCTACTGGCTTCACCTTGACAGTTAGGCTTCTCTAAAGGCCCACAAGCTTTAGAGTTTTAAGTTTCCTAAAAAGTTAGTCTTGAGTGTTTCCGTCGTTACTGGTCAAGAAGTACCCCAAAAAGTGCTCTCAAAAGGTGTGCGTGCGTAACGCTTTTTTCGTTAGCTGTTTTATGCTACTCTAGAAGACTCTAGATTGAGAAGTTTGGTCATTCGCAAAATTGTATGCCTCAATAAAACTAAATAAGGATGAGGTTTGATGAAAAAAAATGTTTAGCCTCTCGGTGCGACATAGGAGCTGAGGACTTCATTCACTTAAAACCCTATAACTCTTCAACGGATTGACTTAAAAGGCTCATTGAACACATTTTTGAAAATTTAAGAAATTTTAAAGACTTAGATGACTGATAAATTCGACATTTAAAATCCCTACCGCAATGACAAATTTTGAACATCAATTTTAAAAAATTGACCTACAGTTCTGCACTTAGAAGACCCCTAGATCCATCATTTTACATTTTAGAGGATATATTTCTTGATTAATATTTCTCTGTTTGTCATTTTGCGTGATCATTCTGAGTTTTAGCCAATTCGGATAAAATAAATTTATTTACCTGGCTCACGTATGGGACCCTGTTTCGGCCCCTCAGGTTGAGAAAATTTTTACTTAAGCACTCAAATAAGAATTTTCAAGTAATACTAAAGCTCAGTAACTTATTTAAGTCCCAAACTTTTGATGAAGAATGAATCTTGCTCCTCTGGATCATATTTTGAAGCGTGACGCACGCACACCTAAAATAAAAATCAAAATGTGCGTGAATAACGCTCTTTCTTGACTAAATTTCTCCGCAAACCTCAATTCAGAACCCAAGGTAATGGTATCTTCGGAAAGGGAATTTAGTCAGCTTTCTGTCGTGGTAGGTACTTTTTATTTTCCTGTATTATCTATAAGAAATAGAATTTGGCTTTGAGTGCACTCAAGTCAAGATGGTGCGACAAAAAATGTGCGTGAGTAACGCTCACTTTTTCTCAATTTTCACTAAGAAGACGAGTAATGGAAAACCCAACTTGGTGTAATTGTAGTATTTCTTAAAACAGCTGACAGTTCAAGGCTAAATTGGCTGCTGTAGGTTAAGCCCACCAATAATTATAAGACCTAAAAGGGCACATTTGGTGCTTTTGTCACGCTGAGAATGGACGATTTTCTTTTTAAAAAAACTTTTAAAAATTAATTAGTAACAAAGTAACTAACCTCTAAAGTTGATGAAATTTTAGTCTTAGGCCCGTATTTTTCAACTTCAGTTAGTTTAACATGTGTCTAATCGACCCCCTTGATGTGCGGTTAGCTCTGAGTCTCCGGGTTATCTGACCGTTATATGGGATCAGTAGTCATTTGAAATTTCGTTTGATTCAAAAATCTAAGCTTTTATAGCTGAAATATGGTGTTTTGGTTAAAGCTCAGTTAGGTGAACAATATAGGCCTAAGTCACTTCAAAGCCCTCGAGTGCTTTTTATCTGTTTGCGGAAGTTCCGAATCTCAAGTTCCTCCCTTCCAGCTTTTTCAGAGCATAAGTCTTATCTAATGAGTTTTCTATGAAGGCCCTGTTCACATATTACGTCACGGTGCCTAGAGGAGGGGTTTCCATAACCGTGACAAAAATAGAAGGGGGAGGGGAGAGTCTAGCTGCTCCGTTACGTCACGGAATTTAAAGAAAACAGTGAATTTCAACATAAGTTAGAGAAGTAACATCTAACTTTTTTCTAACGTACTTTTTAATTTCGACATATCATAGTACGAACGAAAAGTAAAACATACTTGAAAACAAATAAAAACCACATTTCTTGTCGTCCTTAAAATCCGATAAATAAAGTGAAAGACGAGTTTTTCGCAGGAAAAACTGTTCAGACTTATTCTCAGCCTACAAATCAGCGTTTCCTGATAAAAAACGTAACATTGCACTGGGATTTGTTTCGGAAGTTTGGCAGAACTTAAAGAAGGCCGAAAATTTTGAGGGAAATGTTCAAAAGCAGATCACAACTTGGAAAGAAAAGGCCCCCCCCGAAGAAATTGCTGAGAGTTCCTTCGCAATAATATCTGTAAAAACTCATTTATTATCCCCCTGAGAAGAAGTACCTATAAAATTACAATAAAATTGAATAAAAATTTTTGCTTATTTTTTCTAGGAAAAATAGAAAAATAATGTATAAGGCGTACGTGACAAAGAGGGGGGGGGGGATCTAAAATCTCGATTTTTACCGTTTCGTAATATGTGAACACAGCCTAAGTTTCGGGGTCTCATTGGGATTCCAGGACTCCCAGAGCCAAAAGGTGCTCTTTAAGAAAGCTCTAGGTTACAAAATGCTGATCTGCATATTTTACAGATTGGAATTTATTTTCATTATTTTAATCATTAATTTTAACATTCGAATGTTTTCCCATTCGTTTTATCATTCGTTTATGTAAATCTAGCCCGAATGTTTGCATTTGAACCGAATCCCTAGTTGATTGAATTGAAATCAAAAGATCAAGAAGTTAAGTTTACTTTTCGTAAATATTTTTACGAAAATTTCAGTGAATAAAAATTAAGATTTGCGGCCAACCCGCTACCATTTGGCTGAAAATCTAATTTTTCCAAAATATTAAGGTTTATTCGTCTTCTAGAGCTGGTTGTATTTAGTGCCTTTTCAACATTTTTTCAACTTATGTGTCCGTCCATCCGTCTGAGTTGCTTATTGCTTTTAACCATTATTTCCCTCTAATTGCTAAAACTTTGTCTGAAGAGTGTAATTTTTTTTTCTCTCGAAATAGTTTTTTGCCTTTCTTTTGAATTCTACTCAAGTAAAATCGCTTACTCACAAACTCATGCTAAATGCCCGCCTATCCAAAACTGCCTTGAATTCGTGAATTCTAGACTCACAAGCTCTCTAACTCACAAATACAAGGGGCGATTGGTGTAGCCTTACTATTAAGCCAGAAAAGAAATCCAAAATGTATGGTCGCTAATCCAACCCTTGGATCAAAATGGTCATGTATTAGAAGTAACTCTTGTCACCAATTTTGCTTGATTTATTATTATTTTTTTTAGTGAACGGTTCGGAGAGAATACGAGAAAATAGTGAAACTCCTGATTTCGAACAAAAAAGTGGAGAAAGCTTGGATGCTTCCCAGAACAGACAATCCTCGCTAAATAGGTACCAAACTTCAAATACAAGGAAAAAGGTTCAGCGTCGAAACAGAAAACCTATCAATCGAGTTGATTCAAACTCTCAAGCTGAAAACGAAGAGAGCAAATCAAGTATCACAAGTGTGTTAAATGGAAATACTGCATAAGTTTAAAAAAATGCTGTTTTATGTCTTGTTTAATCTTACCAGTAATTTCGTGTCATATTAAGTTTGATCAGTCACTTAGAATCAGTCAAATAGTTTTTGTTTAGACCTTGTACAAACAAATTCAATAAACATTTGAAAACCTAAGTAACACTCTTGTCATTGGTTAATTTTAGGTCAGTGATTCTCAAAATTTGACACTAGAAAAACGTAAGTTTTGGTTATAGATGTTTGGTAAGATGACTTCTGAGCTTTTAGGGTAATGTTCTCGTTATAAAACACTTCGAATTGTGGAACACCTTAAGTAATTTTGTTCTTATTCCTCAGGACAATGTTTTTCCCTCCTTGAGTTATATTGCTGAACTTGTGATTTTTATACTTATGTTCGTGTTTTTCTGCCTTTGAATTCTTCTAAACTTTCTATATCGTTGGGAAGTCGGCAAAAAAACGAACATAAGTACAAAAACAGCTGGAATAACAAGCTTCAAACGTACCGGACAATATTTGTGCAATAAGATGACTATATTTAGCAGAATTAAGGAAAAACATGAACCAAGGGTAGTCAAGGACACCAGACAGCATCGAAAGACCAACAAGAGACTGGCGAGGAACTTATGTCGCCGCACTTTCTTGATGAAACATCGAGCGAGGGGTAGTTTTCCACGTTTCATCCAAGATAAGGCGAGGGTTTATGATTCTGTGAATACGAGATGCTGGAAAAAGGACCCCCGAACTCGTGAGAATGAAGGAACGCTTCAAGGAAGACATCTTGAGGGTGGAATTAAGAAAAGTTAACGACTGTATCAGGGCTAGTGGTAGGAATATGACGAATTTGGAAGACCAGTTGAATGTGGGACTGGAAGAACATGACAAGGACCAATTTTACGAAATGCAGGAAAACATACATAATGAAGTGACCCGAAATACCAAAGAGAGGCACAAGAAGAAGTTTTCCCACACACCACCCGCAAACCCGATACAAATAAATGAAGATGCCTGTCTGAATATCACAGGAAGAGATGTCCCACCAGAGGCTCTTCAATATTTGGCCAAGGACCGAAGTTTGCTCTACCAGTAGTCAAAAGAGAGGCTCCGATATTGGAAATAGTTGCGGACACGGACACAATACTGGCATCCATCCCGGAATCAGAAGAGAGAACAGTAGCTAGGGCAAGGATAACAACAGACCTGGTAAACTATCTCCGAAGACCGCCGAAAATGACCGGTATTGACAAAACCTTAATACACAAGCACAAGGTGGCGATGAATTTTCTGAAGGAAAAACCAAAACGTGATAACAGTGGGAGCTGACAAGGGAAATAAAATAGTCCTGATACTCAAACAGGACTACCACAAGAAAGCAACCGAACATCTGAGTGATGTCAATGTGTACGATCGTATGTTATATATGACGGGGAAAAAACTTACACGCCTCCTGGAAAAAACAGCAAATAATCTAGTCAAACACATGATATGATCACAGAAAGACAAGCGAGACAAGCCCCTACCCAGTATAGCGTCCCCCCTAGAATATATTTTACGATAAAAACACACAAACCGAATTTCCCAGTCAGACCCGAAGTCAGTGCGCCCGGAACTCCCACAGAACGTCTATCAAGACTGGTCAAACAAGCATGCAACACGATCCCACGGGACACTGCAATGAACATCACAAACTCGATGGCGCTAAGAGAGGAACTTAAGCAGATAAAAGTGGATCTAGACGAAGTCCTTGTAAGCTTTGATGTAGTGGTGCTCTACACTAACGTACCTCATATGAACGCTATCAAAGCAGCTATGAAACGGAACAAGGAGATGGACACCAAGATAGACGAAAACACGTTTGAAGATGACTTCTACAGACAGGCGATGGGATTGCCAATGGTTTCGTCGCTGTCGCCCATACTGGCGAATTGGGTTTTGGATGACCTCCTCGAGCAGTGTTGGAAAAGAACACACATTCGACCCAAATTCTGCAAGAAGTATGTAGACGATTTCTTCCTGATTGTGAAGAAACAAGAAGCCCAGGAACTCCTCGAGCATTTCAACAGACAACACGAAACAATAAAGTTCACAATCGAGACAGAAACAGCGGCGAAGATCCCTTTGCTTGACGTAAAAATAACGAGAAGAGAAGACAGCCTAAAAGTAGACTGGTTCAGCAAACTCATGGCTTCAGGACGAATATTAAAATATCTTTTGGCACACCGAAAACAGATGACATTCAACACAGCATTAAACTTTCCGAAACAAAGAGTTCCTCGAAGAAAACTTCAACAAAGCTAGAGACATACTGCGGAAGAACAACTACCCAAATAGGACAATAAACAAAATCGTACTACTGACGAAACAAGGGAGAAATAAAACGAGAGAACCGAGAGAAGAAACCGCTTACTACAGCCTACCATACGTACCAAGTCTAAGAACATAAGAAACACCACAAAAGACATCACAGTAGCACACAAACCTGTCAAAAACTCAACAAAAACTTCTCGAAACTAAAAGCCAAAATTGAATCTGTTGAACACGGCGTCATATACAAGATAGGGTGCAGAGACGACCAGTGCAACAGAACATACATCGGGGAAACTGGAAGACGAATAGAGACGAGACTAAGAGAACACAAAAACGATATTCGTCGTAGAGTATTTTTATTAGACCCTAGAAGAGCTTAAATAATATGTAGGAAAGCTAAAAGACCAGTATGACGCCAATTTTGACAGAGCGATAACGAGGACCCAAAAAGAAAAGCAAGAGAAAGTGGAGAGAGACATGGAAGAAGAAAGACAGACCAGACAATATAAGAGTGCTGCGGCGGCCCACCAAGCGAAGAAGGGACATAATTTGGACTTTAAAAAAAACACCACAATAGTGGCTCGGGAAAAGTCCTGGAGAAGGAGAAAAGCACTAGAGTCGATTTACATACACATATGTTAGAAGGCCAAAACGCAGTCAACTACAAGGTAGACACATCTTTTCTGGACACACAAACAAAATATGTGGTTGGTGAGTGGGAAAAACAAACTGCGCACATCTGACTGACCCCCCCCCCCCCAACCCGACGCCTATAGTATTATAGCAGACCTGTGTGATCTATGTCCCGAGCCGAAACTAAATGTTGGTAAAAAGAAAAAATCATAAAAATCAAAACAATGACGAAAGTGAAGTCCGGTGCCGTATATTTCCTCATTTTTTGACGCCACAACATGTGAAAGAAGCCTTCTAGGACCCCAGTGGTATGAAAGTAACGTTCCTGTGTATAAATAGTCATCGTAAATAATAAATATTGTAGCCTGAAGATGACAGCAGTTGCTGTCGAAAATTCGCAACCAAGACGCTTTGTTTTGATCAATTAATGCCGACTTCCCGACGATATAGAAAGTTTTGTGATTTTTATCCCTATTCATCCCAATTGAAAAAAAGTTTCTATCTCAAAGGTTGCATGAATGGAAAACTTTATTCTAAAAATAATACAAATTTCTTAAGAAATGGCGAATTTTAGATTATTTTTCTTAAGGTGTTTAGGTGTCTAAAACTAAGTGTCAAGTAACAAAAGTGGCATCATCGTTTAAGTTAGGCTCTGAGTTTTTGATTAAGCCTACCTTTCAGTCAATCGAGCCTTTATTAAGGGAGTATATACAATACAATACAATAAATTTATTGACAGGAATCATGGAACATTTTATACTCTAATCTCGAGACTAATTAACTAATTTTACAACGAATGATGAGTTTTGACTTAGTGGTTGAGGTGGTTTTATACAGTACAAAGGTGATATTATTTAGAAAGAATGCTTGAACTAATATCACAGATAAAAAATAAATAACAAAGACTATTCAGAAAATTTCAAGGTTGCTCAAGCCTGTTCAGGAAACTCTCCGTCAATTTGTTGATGTATTGATCGACCTCCTCTATGTCGGCCAGCTAATGAACTTCGTTAGTTCTTGTGTGCCATGGTAGATTCTGGCACATCTTAAGACTCTTGTTTTGGGCTATCTGTAGCCGTTTTAGGTTGGATCTTGCCGATGAGCCATATATCGGGCAGCCATAGGACCAGAACGGACGGATGGCGACTTTGTAGAGCAGCAGCTTGTTGTCCACGGAGAGTGCTGCGTTACGACTGATAATTGGGTAGAGCATCCCGATTGCTTTGTTGACCTTCTCAACCGCATGTTGTATGTGACACTTAAACAGTAGCTTCTGGTCGAGCTTCAGTCCGAGATACTTCACATCTTTGCTCCGTTTGATCCTGCAGTCACTCGTGATAAAGAGGTGGGGTGATCTTGGGTGCTCGACTGTACGACGCCAGGTGAAGAAGATTGCCTGCGTTTTGAAAACGTTTAGCGTTAGTTTTCATTTTTTAAAATATCTCATGAACACCTTAAAGTTTTCACGAAGGCAACTGGCGATCACGGCGCGCTTCGTTGAGGAGACCCAGAGCCCGGAGTCGTCTGCGAAGAACCCTCGCTTACAGTTGAGGATGGTCTGTGTTGGCGAGAGCACAGCACCTTGGAGCACTCCGTACGGGATCGTTTTGACGCTTGACTTCTTGCCCTTGACAGAGACGACGAATTAGCGGTTCTGGAGGAAACTGTGGGCCATCATAACGAGATACCTAGGGCAGTCGGAGACGATTAGTTTTTTGAGTAGGCCAGCATGCCAGACCCGAGCGGAGGCGCGTTCGACGTCCATCAGGATCATCCCGATTGATTGTCTGAGGGCAAAGCTGCTCCTGATGTGTCCCGTCAGGCGCTTCAGCTGATGCAGAGTCGACTTGCCTCTGACAAATCCATGCTGCTCGTCAGGGAGAATATTATTCTCTTCACCGAAGCTCCGCAGGCGTCCCAGAATGACACTTTCGAGAACTTTTGAAAGGCTGCTGAGAAGCGAAATCGGACGGTAGCTAGCTGGGTCCATAGGGTTCCAACATTCGGGAAAGTAGCAAAGCCTAAAACAAGCAATAATTATTAAGTTCAATAGCAGCATACCAGAGGGTGGCAGGCGGTTGTTGATCCGGTCAAAACCACGCACGACATCTTCGATCTCAGAGGGTTTGGGGAGCGGAATCTCGTCGATGTCTGGGAGAACTGTCATGTAGTCTTGGACTGCATGTTCAGTTGGGCAGTGAAGCCGGGATCGACATCATGCAGGGGGTTGCTGTGAGCGCCAGCAAAAGTGGCCGCAACTGCTTCCGCCTTCTCAGCTGGGGTGATCAGGACTTTCGCGCCTACGTTGAACTGAGGAATCTTATTACCGCGCTTCTTTATGAATTTAATCACGTCCCAAAGTCCTTTGTTGTTTTCGTCGTTGCTGATAGCTTGTAGTTTGGCGGCCCAGTTGTCGTTGCGAATTGCGTCGATGTCGTCGCGAATCTCACGGCCAAGACGGTTTATGACGGCTTTCAGGAAGGTCCTGGCAGCCGGGTCGTTGCATCGCTGCCAGCGACGCTCGAAGTTGCCCCTCTTGGTGATCTTGTGCTTCACACTGTCGGGAAGGACAAGGGCGTAGTTCTCGGATTGCAGCTAGGGAATCGCGAGGTTCTCGGCTCACTGCATGTTGTTGACCAGGGGTGTGACGAGCTCGTCGATCTGCCGGGTGTTGGACAGGGAGTCGACGTCGAAGTGGAGCACTCGGAGACGCGACTCAAGCAGTAGCTTGTAGCGATCCCAGTTTGCTATGCTATAACAGAAGCGTGGGTGGGGAGAGGCAAAACGCAGGTTCTCGCTAAACTCGACCGTGAAGGAGACTACAGAGTGGTCGGACCCGAGGGGATGGGTCGTAATGTTCGTCGCTGGGTGGGAGCAGTTAGTTAGACCCAGGTGTATGGTAGAGGGCTGCCTATCACGGGCTCTAGGGTGGTGTGTGTGCTCAAACGAGCTTATAAGGGTGAAGTTACTGCGATTAAGTTTATCAAACAGGAATTAACCTGCGGTATTGGCTCTGGTGCAGTTCCACAAGCGGTGCTTCGAGTTCCAGTCACCGAGATTGAAGTAGGTCTGCCGTTTACGAGTGAGTCGGCTCAGGTTGAGCTCGTAGTATTGGCGAATACTTTCGCAGCTGGCTGGTAAGTAGCAGGAAAATACTTCGAAGACTCAATTTTCCAGCTGAACTTCGACTCCGATATTCTCGACAAGTTTGCATCTGGTGGCTGGTAATACTTGGTGCGTGAGGTTTCTTTTCAAGACTATGAGGACTCCGCAACGTTCGATTTCGTCAGGGCGGTCAGAGCGGTAGATGGCAAACTGCCGTGACCAAAAGCGAGCCATTCACACTTCTCAGCTGTGCAGCTTGCTTGTACTTGATCTCGTACTTTTTATGTGCAGGGGCTTTGCATCGACGCAGGACAGATCGAGAGAGGCATATGCAGTAACAATATCCTCTTTTGCAGTGTCGCTCGGCAAGTCATAAAGGACGAACTTGTCTTTTCTCTCAGATGGGAGGGCATGAGAGAAGAAGTTCATGCCGGTTTCGAAGGGTTTGGCTTCTACTTTGTTCCTCCACCTGCTGGGTTGGGCCTGGATCTTTGGGTGTGGGCAGGCCAAACTTCATGTCGGACGGGCTCGGGTTTTTAAAATGCCCGAACTTGAAAAAACTAAGGATTTAACCCTAACCAATTTTGGTTGCTTTACGAATCATCACCTACATACGTTATTTATTTTAAACTTATGTAGATTGAAAGAGAGTATGTATGTAGAGAGAATTTTGAATAATTTTTCTGAATGAAAGTTGAATCAAACACTTTCAGACAGACAGACAGACTTAGCATAGATAGAGGGCATATAGAGAAAAAAAGCACTATTGTATTTGCTAGGTCTGTCAGTATGTCTGAAACTTTATAACTCAAGTACCAGAAAAGATAGAGAGCTGCGGATTCTTGCATGATGAAGGAAATGGTCTGTAGAGTGGAAAATCAGACATGATAGACCGCCATAATTTTTAGGGTGGAGTGAGGGGGATTAAACCGTTGTATGAAAGTTCCTTATAGCTAAATTTTGGATATGTTATACACAATTATAAATCATAAAACACAAGTATATCCCTATCACTTATGTTAAGAGGGTGGAGTGGGAGTCCTCGAAGTCTATATGGAGGAAAATTTTAGTCTTGTTATAAAACATCTCCTTAAATGACTTCATAAGATAATTTTGCTTCGGAACCGGGTCTCAAAAACGTAAAACAACGGACCTGAAGGGAAAAACCGTGATCGCCCCTGACAGACACAAGGGCAAAATTTTAAGATTTTCCTATGAACTGAAACTTTGATAAAACTTTGCATCAAATGGAGTAACTAACATTTTAACAATATGCCCCTATCAACTATGACGATGTTAAGCGAGGTCCCTGAAGTCTGTATTGGTTGAAATATTGAAATTATCCTATTGAGCTATAATTCAAAGAAGTCATCAAACAAGAAACGATTGGAAAAATTAAATTGAATCAAA
Organism: Forcipomyia taiwana; assembly: GCA_963930915.1. NCBI lineage: Eukaryota > Metazoa > Arthropoda > Insecta > Diptera > Ceratopogonidae > Forcipomyia > Forcipomyia taiwana. The sequence goes on along the minus strand of CAWVOI010000035.1, from coordinate 118,808 downwards.
TCAAATCAAAGTAAACTAGGGGTTGCTTGCTTGCACTTGCTTGCACGTGCTCTGCTTTCCACCTCGCTTCACATGGCTCGCCAACCCCCCATTTCTCCTAAGGCAAAATCTGGTGGCGCTACGCGGCACGGGTATGAAACATAGACATTTTCCAAGGTTTCGTATGGAGGGCATACGAAGTTTAACATAGTATAATATCGGGGATGTACGAAATTACGATGAGTCCACTAAGAAAGCTGAAACTTGGCACAAATCATACTCATTTATTGCCAAGTAAGGTTGAAAAAAGGTTTATAGGGAAATTTTGATTTTCTGGAGCAATTTTGGAACTTATGTGGCCGAAAACAGGTTATTTTCGGTTTTACCCCCATAACTCACCTCCCACAAAAGATATCACAATATCGCTTCTTAAATCACGTCTTTGCATTAAGAAACACCTGTGTACGAATCCGTACTGAATTTAGAGTTCCGTTGTGCCCAAGCGAAAAAAATGTATTTTTACAAGATTTTTTTTCATCCTGATAACTTTTTATCTAGAAGTGCTATCGAAATGTCCTTTAAGGAACTTTACGACCTTGTCAGATTCAACACTCATGCCTGGTTTCATTTTTAGACCGAAATTCTAAGTTTAGGCTAATTTTGTATGGGAAAATATACCTCTTGGTTAATAGCTTCTCTCCAGGAGGCGCTAAAAATCAATTCTCTCACAGCCTCTCTCATTTTGAGTCAAAAAAGTTCTGTGCAACTTTTTAAAATTCAACGTCAAGTAGTTTAGAAATGAGAGCTGATGAATCTGTCTGCATGTCGAAACGCTCCTAATTTAATACTAGGATGATATTTAATTAAAGACAGTTGCGATTTGGCACTCAAGCTGCAAAGTCTTTTTATTCAATTCTTATTACAGGTTGCACTGAAATCAAACCCTTGCTGCCGTATAGGAACATACTTATACCTGGTTCAGTAACTAACCGTTAAGAATAACAGATTCATATTGATGACTATACACCATTTAGCGCATGGTCAATACGCGAACTAACGACCAATGTAATACGTCATCAAAAATACCCTCATACCAATGCAACATCTTTCCAAAATGTCCAAAACAATTTTTGTAGCTTGAAAAATAATTTTTTATCGATGTTAATGTTTTGGCCTCTTTCTCAACTTATTTGTTCAACTCTTACTTACTTTTTACTTCTCCGGCGCTACAACCAATTTTTGGTCTTGGCCGAGTCAAGAATCCGATTCCAGTCGGTACGGTCCTGTGCTCTCCTTTGCCAGTTCCCGACATTCAGGGTACGTAGGTCCTGTTGTACCCCGTCAATCCAGCGGTTCTTGGGGCGTCCCACGCCACGACGCCCCACTGGATCATTCGCAAAGAGTGCTTTGGGGGCTCGACCTTCTTCCATCCGCGCAAGGTGGCCTGCCCATCGTAGTCTTTGCGTCTTGACGGTAGCAATTATGTCTGCGTCACCAAAGTCCCTCCGCAGCTCGAAATTATACCTGCGGCGCCATCTGTCTCCCTCCTTCCTCGGTCCAAAGATGGTTCGGAGGACCTTGTTCTCGAAGGAGCGCAGCTGCTGTTCATCACTGCGTCGCATCGGCCATGACTCGCATCCGTAGATCAGCACTGGCCTGATGATGGTCTTGTAGATGGCGCACTTTGTCTTATTCGACAGCAGTTTCCGAGCGCAGTATCCGTTGGAGGCCAAAATAGCACCGGTTTGCGGCCATAACGCGGCGCTTGATCTCTGCTGAGTTATCGCCATCAGCGCGGATTAGCGCCCCTAGGTACACAAACTCGTTGACTATCTCGAACCTTTGCCTCCAATCTCCACGACATCTCCTGTCGGGCCCGGGACTTGGTTGCTACTCGTCCTCATGTACTTGGTCTTATCCACGTTGATGACGAGGCCGAGCCGCTCAGCCTCGTCTCTCAACCTGGTGAAAGTATCGGAAACCTCAGAGTGACGCCTTCCCACGATGTCCAGATCGTCCGCAAAGCCCAGGATCTGGGTCATCTGAGTGGCCAGCGTCCTCGCTGTTTGGATGCCCGCGCGTCTCATGGCACCCTCCAAAACCACGTTGAAGAGGAGGCAGGATAGCGCGTCGCCCTGTCTGAGCCCCTCACGAGTTTCAAAAGGTTCTGATAGGTCATCCTGCACTCTGACCCGACACTTAGTACCATCCAGTGTCGCTTTCACCAGTCGGATAAGTTTAGTTTCAAAGCCCAGCTCCTTCATGACTTCATACAGTGCCTTACGTTTGGTCCTGTCGTAGGCTTTTTTGAAGTCGATGAATAGGTGGTGCGTCTGGACTTTGAATTCTCTGCCTTTCTGCAGGATCAGACGTAGATTGAAAATCTGGTCGGTTGTCGAGCTATTCCGTCTGAACCCGCACTGATACTCCCCGATCAAAGTCTCCGCATGAGGGAGCAGCCTGTTGTAGAGTACACGCGCAAATACCTTGTAGGCTGCGTCCAAGAGGCAGATGCCTCGGTAATTGGCGCACTTCAGTTTATCTCCCTTTTTGTGGAGATCCACTCCTCCATCCACTCCTCAGGAAGCACTTCTCGCTCCCAGGCTTGCTCTATAACCTCATGCACGGCTCCAGCCAACTCCTCCCCCCCGCACTTGAGAATCTCAGCTGGTATGTTGTCGGGACCCGCGGCTTTGTTGTTCTTCAAGGAGTTAATGGCTGAGGAGACTTCCTGACGTGTTGGTGGGGTTACTGACCTTCCGTCGTCCTCGAGGAAGTTGATGTCCGCTGGATCACCTTCCTCGTGCCCCTCGTTCAGCAGCGTCCCAAAGTGCTGGGCAAAACGACCAAGGACCTCGTCCTTGTTGGTCAGCACTCTGCCATCGGCACCTCTGCACATAGCCGTTCGGGGGTTGAAGCTCTTCCTCTGGGAGTTGACGTTCTTATAGAACTTGCGAGATTCGTTTGCGTTGCGGAGTCTCTCGAGTTCGCACAGCGTCCTGTCCTCGAACTCACCCTTCTTTCTCCTGTGCAGTTTCTTCTCTTCTCGCCTCAACTCTGAGTACCGCGTATTTGCGGCTCTCGTTCTCGAAAGCAGCTTCTGGACACGGGCTTCGTTCTTGGCGTCAGTAGCCCGGGCGCAATCCTCATCGAACCAGGTCTTGTAGTCGTTTGGGGTCCGATACCCCAAGGTGTTAATCGCTTCCTGCTTAACCACCTCACTTACAGCTCGCCAATCTGTAGTCGTGGCCCCTGGTCGGGTTCTAAGCTCCTCGATTCTTTCGCCCACTCCTGGGGGTCCTTGAGCCTGGAGGTGGCTAACGCCTTAGCTCCCTCGTAGCGTCTGTTGTGGAATCTCGCCAGCCGAGCTCTCACAACTACCAGCACCAGATAGTGATCGGAATCGACATTCGCTTTCCAACACGTCTTAACATCTATCACGTCTGAGAAATGCCTGCCGTCCACCAGACAGTGGTCAATCTGGTTTTCGACATTCAGATCGGGGTCAGGGTGTATCCAAGTGGCTAGGTGTCTCCTTCTGTGCTGGAAGAACGAGCTCTTCACAACCATGCCTGTCTCAGCTGCGAAGTCCACAAGCCTCAGGCCGTTCTCGTTCGTCACATCATGGAGACTTTGTCTTCCTATCGTTGGTCTGTAGACTTCCTCTTTGCCTATCTGGGCGTTGCAGTCACCCAACACGAGTTTGACGTCGTATCTTGGGCACTGCGAATAGGCGTCGCGGAGTCTCTCATAGAAGGCGTCTTTCTCCTCGTCAGGAGCGCCATTATGAGGGGCGTGCACATTCACGATGGAATAGTTCTTAAAGCGTCCTTTAAGCCTCAGCACGCACATCCGCTCGTCGACCTTCCGGAAGTCCAGAACCAGGTGTTGTATCCTCCTAGCCACTAGGAAGGCAGTACCAAGTACATGGTCGGTTCTGTTGCTGCTATTATAGATCATGTAGCCACCGCTAACATAGTTCGGAGAGTCTTTGTTGAACCGTGTCTCCTGAATAGCAGCAACAGAAACATGAGCTTTTTCAAGCTCTCCTGTCAGTAACCGGAGGCCACCCGTCCTGTAGATGGATCGTACATTCCAGGTGGCCAAGCGTAAGTCCTTAAGACGTTTCCGTTTCGTTACCGTAATTCCAGTCCTGTTTCCTTCTTCTGTTCCATTCGTTGCTGAAGGGTTTTAAGTGGCAGGTCGCAAGCCTCGCACACAACCAACTGTTCACCGTCGGGCCAAGGGAAGCGTTTAGGGTCCCAATCCCAAGACCATACGCAGTCATTGAACAACAAAGCCATAGTTTCATCCTACTGTCCTCCTGCACGCAGTACACTTGCTAGCCGTAATTTCGCATTGCCTTGCGGCGGGTTGCACCACCCATATGCTGGTTACGTTCCTAGTCCCGCCACGGAGAGGCCAGTGACCACTTGGTGTTTACCCTACTGACTGGTGCGCCACCAAAGGAGAGCACCCAGGGACCTTGTTCAACTCTAAAATCCGAAATAAATAGTAGACTTAACTCACGGAGCTCGTTTTGGACATTTCGAATAGATAAAACTATAGTCTATTCAAATAAAATAAAGTTAATTTAGTTAATTTTTATGTTCACTTTTTAGTGCATAATGCATCTTCGATTGTGATTGTGGAGGCCAAATCAGTTAAACCTATTTCCGGTTATCCAAATTGTCTGAATTTTTTATGGCACACTAGACTTGTGGTCCACTAAGGTTGACGTCACACTACAGAAAATTGCCCGATTTTTGGCAAAATCAGTTGCCCTGATACTGATCATTTGCTCTGGGCAAAAATTGCCGCAATTTTGCGGCCACTGGAATTGCCTGAGATTGTCCAAATCGCGGCAATTTAAATTGCCTAGTGTGATGGCACTGTAACAGACCCTAAAACAAAAGACGCCACATTTCAGTTTTACGGAAATTAAAAATCCTCAAGAAAGCCAAAAATGTCTATTTTCGAGAGAAAAAATTCCCTTTAAAAAATAAAAAATATTGAATTTTTAAGTTGTTTACTAAAATTTCACTATTTTTACAGATTTTTTAAATTACTTGGTCAAAAAAGCTTTATCCGCTTAGGAAATAAGAATTTTCAAAGTTGAACTCTGAAGCCTTTTTTTCAAGAATTTGAGGTTCCTAACTTTAAATCCTCAAAACTTCTGAACGGATAGGTCTTTTTAGTGCATTTTCATCAATTTTGAAAAAATTGCACTTATGGGTCCGATATGTCTGTCTGTCCGTCCGTCCGAGTCGCAAAGGCTCCGAAACTACAAGAGCTAGAGACCTGCGGTTTTTTGCATGTATGGCCTGTAGAGTGAAGGAAAGGTTTTGGTTTTTCCGGAAAACTGCCTGGGGGGTAACTAAGGGGGTTTTCCCGTTGTATGAAAGTTCCATATACTTCGTCCGATTGAGCTAAATTTTGGATATGTTATACATCATGTCAAATCTAGCAAATCATAGAACACATGTTTGCCCCTATCACTTAAGGGGGTGGGGTGAGAGGCCACCGAAGAGGGGAAAATTTTAGTTGCTCTGATTGAGCTGAAATTCAGAATGGTCATGTAAACTGACAAATTAAGCAATTTTTTTTTTCTGGTCATAGTCTCAAAAATGTAATATAACGGACTCTGGGGGTCAATAAGTGGCCACCCAAGACTTCCCCTGGCGAACAGTAGGGCAACATTTCAAATTCAACCGATTGAGCTAAAACTTTGGCAACTGTTAGATGGAATCAAATTCAGCAAAATACCCTGTTGCATTAAGGGTCTATGACCTGTGGGATCCAAGTCAGGAGTCCAATAAGTTTCTGCAGTGACGCAATTTTGGACAAAATATTTTCACTTGGACTGAACTTTGCAACAGAGCGAATTGAAAATGCACTCAAATGCGTTCGTCCCCGACTAAGCTTTAAACATGTTTTATGATTCAAAGTGCAAGTTTGCTCGTTCTAACGATACCTGTTTGAGCTATCTTTGTACTCAAAGAGGAAAAATACAGATATTTTTCGTGCAAAATGACGAAAATCGACCATTGTGGGGCATAACAAACTATAATTGAGAAATTGCTCTGTCTGGCTCTGAATCTTGCTAATAGCATGCGGTCAGAGATGGGTTTCCATGAGATCAGACTTGGCTTGATTTTCTTACTAATCATTAGGCCTACTTCTCTTGCTGAGGTTGTTGTGCCACCTGAGTACAGAAAGGTGTTGGAGTCGGTCGAAATATACCCACTTCCCCTCCATCTAGTTTCGTTAACTCCCAAAAGGCCTATCTCGATTTTTTCCAAAGTGTTACTCAAAAGGGCCAGTTTATATGATTCACGTAGTGTCCATAAACCAATTTTTGTCCTAATTCTTAAGCTTCAAGTCGTCATAATTGAATCCTGTCCTAGCCAACCCTTATAGTTACGATACGTTAAGGAGAACGAGCGTACTATTTTGATCCGGTAAGTTGCGGATTTTTTATGTATTTATTTTTTATGTTTTTGGAATAAGCAAAGCTATTCTCACTAGAGAGTTTTAGGCCTCCACCTTTTCGGGTAGTTTTAGGACCTTCGTCCATTTTCGTGCACCTCCTTGGAACTGGGAACGCTGTGTCGAGTTGAGAGTGAGCCAGTTTTATCTAACTCGCGAGTTACTGAAATGTCTTGATTGAAACACTCTATGATAGAAGCTCTACAGTTTTGTAATACGTGTTTTATTTAGCGTTTTTTTTAAACCCTTATTTAGCTAAAATAAAATTAAATAAAAAAGAATATTAATTGTAACATATGAGTAATTCATTTCAGTTTAAGGCATACAGAACATTTGAAACTTCGGATTCTGATTCCGATCTCTAGATCAAGAAGGCCAAGAAATGCATAGCAGAGCATCATGAGACAGGAAGCAGCGATTAGAACTTGGACCTTCGAGCAACTAACTTGTGTCCCCATAATTGAAATAAATAATCTTCATTTTATAATAAACACGTAGTGTTAATATCCTTCAACTGGCGACGAGTGATAAAAATCAAAAATGGCAGGCGATGACGATTCTAGTTCTTCCAGTCAATCAGAGCAAATTGAGTTGGCGAAAGATATGATCCAGAAAGGAGACCAGATTTTGAGTAAACTCACAGGAACAGTACCTAAACGTAGAAAGAACCCAATAAGAGCTGTGGAAGGTTCAGATGACGAAGCTGACGAGTTTCTACCATCCGAAATTTGGAATTTCATGAACAACCTCGAAAATTTTCAAAAAGATGGCGACTGGCATCACTATGAGGAGACTTTGATGAGCAAAATTTCTTTATGCACGGATAATTCACGGTATGTTAAGGAATTATAATTGGATCGTTATCTAATGAGGTGAATAAGGAGATTCGACATTTCTTGAACATCAAAATGTTTGATGAAGTCGAATTGAAAGTTTTCACTGATGAACTGAAGAAGCGTTACAGTTCCCAAGTTCAAGTTTGGAACGAGGTACGTAATTTTAAAAGCACTCATATGCTTCTTGATGAAAAGGTTGAGAGTTTTTATACTCGCTTGGTGACTGCCGCTGAGTTTTGCGAGTTCGAAAGATACGAAGAATCGATCAGAGATCAGCTCGTCTGCGGAGTAGATAGCAAGATTTTCGGAAAAGTTTTTAATTTAGACAGAAAGGTAAATTTGAGGAAAGCTCTAGATGAGCTAATTAAAATTGAATTTCAGCTGAGCTTGAAAAAATCTATGGGATCTCAAGTCAATGCACTGAAATTTGCCAGAGGCGGCTATGACGGCACCCGAGGTGCGAAAAATTTTAAAACCGAAAATGGTAGCCATGGAGATGTTTTCAATCGCCTTGGGCCCAAACAATAATCTTGGTATCGAAATGGTCCTCTGTAAATCGTGCGCCACGCTGCCTCAAAACCTTCACATTCCTATAAGAAATGCTGAGGGAATTCCTCGACCCCTTGATAGCAGTGACGACAAACCGGCGAATCGGACAGCTTCAGCCTGTACAGGTGTCTGTTCAACGGACCATGGGCCGTAATCGCAAACAACAAAAGCCGAATGTCCTGTCTCTTCCAAGCAGTAAATGCTTTATCCTCCCTGGATCTGGACCCTTTAGCCATCTCTTTGTCAGTCTGCAGCTCCTGAGGCCAGTCCAGTACCTATGGTGCTTGTGAATTGACCCAATTATCCGATGCGGCCACGCAAAGACTTTTTTGTAACTCGATATATTTGATGTTCAAAAATCTGCAAATTTTAGAAATTAATTTCAAGTTTTCCTAATCCATTTCAATTCACTTACTCGTCTAGGCGCGTAGGCCTCACAAAGGGTCGATTTAACAATCTTCTAGTCACCTGGTAGTGATGTTAGTCCTAAAACAAAGCCCCATGTCAAGGTCAGCCCTGATCAATTTTACAAAAACTCACAATTCTCGCCGTTCGACGGCGGCCAGCTGGATCAGCGAGTCGGGAATGCCTCAAGTCCAATAAGACAGGCTACAAATATTCAAATTGAAGGTGCAAAATCTCAACAAACATGTCTTCATACCTATCCAAAGTACGCACGTGGCGCGAGATTCCCGACCTCCTGACTCCAACACGTAAGGCTCAGAAAAAACTCCTATCTAAAATGAGGGAGTGAGTAATTGGGCCTATTGCCTCGATGGTCTATCTTACATTCTTGAGGTCCCTAAGCCTCTATCTTTCACTACCAGATGTTCACAAAATTTCACTTCTTAACGGAGAGTGTGTGTGACCTCGGTAGCGTGCAGATACCTGTCAATCTACTCCCAGTTTTTGACTAAATTTAGTTGATTTACGCGCACCGATAGTGTTGGAAAAGTGAAATACTTTTGGATTAGTGCATTTAGTGGACACTGTGACCCGAGTCGGCGGGCTAAACCCGGAAAATTCGGTGTTTTTGAGTGAAATAAAGTGCAGAAACCAACATCACACACACTCTTTGCGTGGCGGTGGGTGCCATATATTCGCAACCACGTACGTGGTTGTTTATTTGCGCACTCTTACAATCGGCGTGTGACAGCTGTGGGGCTTACTCTAACTGCTGTTTCACGCCGATGTTTGAGTGCGTTTACTCTGACTTCCGAAAGGAAGTTTTTTCGGCTTCTGTCAAGAAGTTTTCTGCGCGCTCTTATAATCGGTGTGAGACGGCTGTAGGGGATACTCTAACTGCCGTTTCATGTTGGATTTTAAGAGCGTTTTTCTGCCTCCGAAAGGAGGTTTTGCTGACTTCAGAAATGAAGTTTTTTCTGCTTCTGTACAGAAGTTTTGTATTTATTGCGACCTTAAGGTTTTATCTGACTTCTAACGTGAAGTTTTATTTGACGATTCGAGCTGAAAATTGGCTTATTAGTAACTGCCTGAAAATATTTCTTGCAATGAACTTCCAGGTCACACACACTTCTCCAACTGACGGTCAAGGCTCCCGCAAAGGTACCTTAGTCCGTTTTCAGCGACACTTGGGACAACTTTCCCCTAGTGTTTTTGTGCACTACGATGTTTTTGACATACGTAGTGTTTTTTGGCATTTCGGTGCTTTGCATACAATGTATAAATCATGTGACATGACGCTTAAACCTGCTTTCATCAGAGACAAAAGACTGAGACTTCCAAGGAACTTGTGGTTTGACCCCCAAATGAAGACAGACAAGAAAGAATATGGCTGATGTGACTGCACTGACAACAACTCTGAGCTGTCAAACCACTCTTTTCGCTCTCTGCTGTTGTTTGATTGTTCACTCTGTTCTGTTACCAACTCTGGACCAGATTATTGCAATAATTGAAATTGTTCTTTTGATACACCTATCTTTTTTCACCATTTCTATAGTTGAGTTCAAATTGATGGAGGCAAATAAAGACCTGAACAGCTATGTAGGTGATCCAGGATGATGGTGAATGACTCTCTGAAATTTGCCCAAATTAATTTGAACAAATCGCCTGCTGCAGCGCAGAATTTAGGATCCATTTTTAACGAGGAAAAGATTGATATTGCTTGCATTCAGGAACCTTTTGCTGATCTTAATTCAATTAAGTGTCTGAATGTCGGAAAAATTCTTTTCAAAGCTGACGGCATCTCAAAACCAAGATCCTGTATACTTTTTCGTAGAAATTTGAATTTTCTGACCCTCAATGAATTTTGCACACCCGATTTCATTGCTGCCTCTATAGACGTGATGATTTCGGGGGTTACACAAAAACTGATAGTTTGCTCTGTGTACCACCCTGAAGGGTCTAGATATAAAGATATAATACCGCCACAACTGGAAGGTATTTTGAGTAAATGTAGGTCAGAAAATCGACAGTTGATATACTGCTGTGACTCAAACGCTCATCACACCAGCTGGGGTGACAAAAAAACAGACAAGAGAGGTGAAAGATTACTGAACTTTGTGTTCCGCAACGACCTGGATGTGCTGAATGAAGGATATCAACCTACATTTATTAGGACTGTCACTAAAGAAAATGGAGTTAGACTTCCTAACCCCAAATTTCAAGAATCTGTTCTAGACTTGACATTGACTTCCGCATTTACTCGAGAAAAAATAGAAAACTGGAAAATTTCCGGTAGAATCACGTTATCTGACCACAAGTTGATAAAATTTGACGTGAAAAATCTCCAATATCAGACCAAGACTTACAGGAACCCTAGAAACACAAAACAAGAGGTGTTTATCCACAACGTGAAAGCTGAAATGGCGAAAGGTATGTACTTGATTCAAAACACTAGAGACTTAGATATTGCTGCGCATGATCTGACGAGAAAACTTGTGGGTGCTTACCACGCTGCCAACAAGGAAATTGAAGTTACTGGTAATCGTAATAAAACTCTTCCTTACTCAATCAAAAAGAAACGAAGAAAACTTAGGAAACATGAGAATCGTATACATCTCCTAAAAAGAAATGGAAGACCAGTCCCTCACCAAACTATAGAAGACATGAAGCAGTGTAGAGCTGAATATCAAAGAAGCCTCAAGCAACATAGCTCAGAGAGTTGGAAAAAAACCGTTTCAGAACTCAAAACTGTAACTGCTACGTCTAGACTACATAAGTTGTTAGCTAAAGGCAAGGATATAAAGATTGGAACGCTGAAGAGAACTGACAACACCTTCACTGAAAACGAAACTGAAACTCTGATGGAGCTCGCTAACGCCCATTTCCCGGGATCAATTGTTTTGGACGAGTTTCAACAAAATTCTGATTTCACTATATCAGCTGACAACTTCTCAAAATCCAAGGAAATCTTTACAGAAGAAAGGATTGAATGGGCTATCAATGATTTCAAGCCATTCAAATCTGCGGGGCCTGACGAAATATTTCCATGGCTTCTCCAAAAGGGATTCAAATATATCAAGAGTTATCTACAACTAATCTTGGTGAAGAGCCACTCCTTTAACCATGTACCGAGGGCCTGGAGAGGAGTCAAGGTCTCATTCATCCCTAAGGTAGGAAAGAGATCTAACTCGGATCCTAAATCCTTTCGACCGATAAGCTTATCATCATTCCTGCTCAAAGTAATGGAGAAAATATTAGACAGATACATAAGAGACACAGTACTAAGTGTAAATCCACTCCATAAAACTCAATTCGCTTACCAGACAGGAAAATCAACGGAATCTGCTCTTAAGTCATTGAGTAAGAAGATCGAATCTGTTATGCGAGGAAAAGGCTACGCTTTAGGTGCCTTTCTGGACATTATGGGAGCCTTCGATCACACTGCATACGAATCAATTTGTCAAGCCTTAAACAGAAAGGGCATTGACATGGATACCTGCAACTGGGTACTCTCGATGCTTCGAGACAGAGAAGTCACAATGAGTTTAGGAGACGAATCGATCAAGCTGAAACTTAATCGAGGCTGCCCACAAGGTGGAGTCTTATCACCTCTATTATGGTCTCTTGTCGTGGACGATCTACTGGTTGACCTGGAAAAAGCAAATCTATTTGCCCAAGGTTTTGCTGATGACATTGTGATTCTAACTCATTCTCACTTTGACGACCCTAGGACGTATACTAAAGAGAAAAGATACAATGGACCAATCAGAAGGATGAAAAATGGGCTTAAAATTGTTGAAAATTGGTGCAAAAAAACAGGACTCTCTGTGAATCCCGCCAAAACAAACTTGGTTATGTTTACAAATACCAGGACTCCGCTGGACGCATATGAAAAACCTAAATTTTTCAACAAAGAACTGAAATACACAAAGACAGTGAAATATCTTGGACTTACGTTCGACAGCAAACTACTTTGGAACAAACACCTCGAAAACATCATAAAGAAAGCAACAAATACCTTGTGGATCACCAGAAGACTCATAGGAAAGACATGGGGGTTGAGACCTAAAATAGCTCACTGGGTCTACACAGCCATAGTGAGACCAATAGTTTCATACGCAGCTGTTGTATGGTGGCACAGAACGACAAAACCCACAGCTCAAGACAAACTAAAAAAGCTCCAAAAACTTGCCTGTTCAACTATTGTGTCAACTCAAAGAACAGCGCCGACCAGCGCGCTGGAAGTTTTACTAGACCTACCCCCTCTGCATTTGTTTATACAATCAGAGGCTCTGAATGCTAATATAAGATTTTGCACGTCTCAGAAACCTGAGATCAAGATATTAAAGGATACTAAACTCATGGATGTCTTCGGACAAAGTGCAGAGCTATCAAATGCTATCGCTAACTCGGATGTGATAGACAAAAAATTTAACTTTGAACGCCCATTTGAAGTTGAAATACCGGAGAGAAACGAATTTGAGTATCAAAGTCATGATCCAGATACTATTTACTGCTTTACAGACGGTTCATTAACAAGAAAAGGAACAGGATCTGGCATCTACATAGAATAATACAACACAAGACTGCCTGTCCACTTAGATGACCACGCCTCCGTGTTCCAGGCAGAAGTATTTGCTGTACAGAAGTGCGCACAGATTTTGAAATCCAAGAACATCAAGGGTAGACAGATCTGCATATACTCAGACAGCCAAGCGGCTCTGAGAGCTCTGAATGGCAACGTAATTACCTCTGCATTAGTAGACCAAACAATCACCGCTTTAAAGGAACTAGGTACAGAAAATAACCTGAAATTAAATTGGATACCAGCTCATGAAGGATACGACGGCAACGAAGTGGCCGATACTCTTGCTAAGTTAGCTACCGGTCTTAAACGCACAAGATCAACTGTTGGAACCTCGAGAGCATTTTCTAAGAACTTGGTAAAAGATAATCTTCTTAGAAAATCCCAGGAATATTGGCGCAATCAACCAAGCATGCTTCATTCAAAGGAATTCATTAAGGATTACAAGGCTCGTAGATCAAAAGAACTGCTCAACATGTCAAGAAGAGAGACCTACTTTATCACAGGATTTCTGACTGGTCACTACCCTGTCAACGCAAGAGTTCGCTGGTACAATCAGGATGTGAGTGGGCTCTGCAGATTTTGTAATGCTGCAAGTGAGACCGTGAGACACTTGCTTTGCTCATGTCTGCCTCTGATGCATAAGCGCCAGAAGCACTTCGGCATTCATTTTCCTGACGCGGTGCATGTTGCAAACTCACCTTTGAGGAGTCTGTTAAGATTTACACAGGACTTGGGGCTTTAAAACCCTGAGTCCGGGGCAATCCGTCTCTGACGGATGGGTCACAATAGGATCTTCGGGACCTGCGTGACCCTCTGCCCCACCCCAGATCTATCTATCTATCTATCACTTCTTAACAATATGGATGATTCTTATCTCTAAATGTGAGACCGATATCTCGGTGACAGCGTGCTGCTGTCAGAAGCTGGTGAGCCAAAGGGGCCAAGTCCACGCGCAATCTACAGTGCTGTTGACGTAGTCTCAGCTGCAAATGTGTTGCACCTGGTTGGACTGCCCCAGATCGTTAAGCTTACCCATGCATTCCCAAACTAGTTGGGACCGCACGTCAGCTGAGATCAGAGCTCCCAAGGCAGTTTGGCTGTCAGAGAAAACCATGACCCTTTGAGCAGCCAAGCCCCTATCCAGCAACTGGGTGGCCACTTCAAGAATGGCGTAGACCTCAGCCTGAAAGACAGAACTCCTCCTGCCCAGAGGAATCGACATCCCAATCCCAAATCCCCCCACGCACATACCAGCTCCGAAACCGTGCTCCATCAAGGAACCGTCCGTGTAGCACACCACTGTGTTGCCATCAACCAAGCTCTCTCTCAATACCTCCCACTGATCTTTAGCCGGGATCAGGCACTGAAAGCCATGGTGCGAAATGCTCCTAGAACCAACAGTGTCACAAGGTCCCACAAAGAGATCAGATCCAGTGTTGAGCAGTGAGGCCATCTGAGTACACCTAGTCCCCAAACCAAAGACCACCCGCATCCCAAGCACACTGCCAATACGACACAGTACCTTCTGAGCCTCTTACCTAATAAATAGGTGAAGAGGCGGCAAATCCACTAAGGTCTCCAAGGCTGCTGTGGCAGTGTTCCGCAGTCCACCAGTTGCACCAAGGCAAATCTGTTGCTGCAACCCAGACAGCTGCCTCTATGCATTCCCCAGGAAAGTAACAGTCCACCAAGCGACCGCTCCATGTGCCAGGAACGTTCGTACCACAGATGTGAAGAGCCAGAGTACCATCCTGGGGCTCAGGCCGCAAGTCTGACCAAAGGCCCTTCGACACTGCCAGTAAAGCCTGGTTGCCTTCTGTAGCTTGTTCTCAAGATGTAGCTTGCCAGTCAGTTGTGGATCTAGGTATACACCCAGATACTTCACAACTTCTACAAGCTGAAGCCAAGTGCCCATCAAGGTGGGCCAAGCCACTACAGGCAGCTTCCTCCTCTCAGTGAAAAGCATCATTTCTGTCTTCACTGGATTGACAGATAATAATTGATGCAATCCACACCAGTGCTCCACACAGGCGAGAGATATCTGCATCATCTCAACCACAGTAGGAAGGAACTTCCCTCTGACAGTAATCACAATGTCGTCAGCATAGGCTATGCAGTGGGTCCCCCTGCTCCTCAATTCCCTCAGTAGTGAATCTACTAGGAGATTCCAGAGCAGTGTAGAAAGGACTCCTCCCTGCGGGAAGCCTCTTGCAGATCTAACATTGAGTACTTCCGACTGGAGTTCCAACCTTATAACCCTCAAAGTGATGAGGGACATAATCCATTAAACTAGAGCCCCTGGAATGTGTCTACCACTCAGCGCCATCTCAATGGATTCAAAGCAAGGTCGGTCAAAGGCTCCCTCTATACCCATAAAAACTGCCAGTATCAACTCTTTGTTGTCCAGAGTATTATTTTCCCTATGGTCCGTTGAACAGATACCTATACAGGCTGAATCTGTCCGACTCGCCGGTTTTTCGTCACTGCTCTCAAGGGGTCGAGGAATCCCCTGAGCATTTCTTACAGGAATGTGAAGGTTTTGAGGCAGTGCGGCGCACGGTTTACAGAGGACCATTTCGATACCAAGATCTGGACAGGGATGGCCTTGACACCTTGCTGCGATTTATTAAAGCAACAGGGAGGTTCAACGGCACACGGAGGTCAGCCAGCGAGCGGTGATCAAATGGCTGGGAATGTTAGGACGCCAGAGGCCCTTGACGGCCTATGAAGTCCTGGTCGGAACACCCATCCCCCCTTCAGGGACAGACTGGGAGTCACATTGTGTAAACCAGATTTGGAACTGAATAAAGAGAATTGAGAATTATTTACCCTTCCAACAAGGTCAACCAAGGCCGTTTCTGTGGACTTCCCTTTCTGATAAGCGTGTTGCCCGTCATCCAAGGGAGAGTCAGCCAGCGCAACCTCTCGAACCCATTGAGAAACTAACTTCTTCAAAGTCTTGAGTATGAACGAAGCCAGGCTTATTGTCCTAAATGTTTTAGGATCCTAGTAGTTTGGTTTCCAAATCTTAGGAATAAATCTGGCACTCGATCTCCTCCATGGCTCTGGAACATGCCCTAAAGCAATGCTTGCTCTGAACAGAAGACACAGCCCGCTCAAGAGCAGACCCAACCCCTTCTGAAGCATGACTGGGTAGATGCCATCAGGACCTGGAGCTCTAAAAGGTGAGAAGGACTTGATGGCCCATTTTACTCTTTTTTTACACAGTCTGCCTCTCCCAGCGCAACCCTACCCTCCCTCCCACTCCGAGAAGAGGCTTCCCTCCCATCCTCATAAGCCAATGTCGAACCAGGAAAGTGGGTTTCAGCCAGCAGTCCCAACGTCTCCTTGGGGTCCTTTGTAAAGGTTCCATCAGGTCTTCGAAGAACATCAAGCCTGACACTGTGATCTCGAGAAAGAAACCGGTTCAGTCTCGCTGTCTGAGAAGTCCCTTCAATTCCCTCACAAAAGACTCTCCAGGCGCGTCTCCTTTGTCGCCGAATCTCCCTCTTATACTCCCTCTGAAGATCTGCGAACAGGTTCCAAGTCTGTTCAGTGACAGCTGTCAAACGCTAGCGAATGTTTTGCTTTGAAATCGCTCCGCGTTATTTAGCCAATTTTTCTAAATAAAAGTCACTTTATATCAATAATAAGCCCAGTGGATCGTCTATCAAGTGTTGTTTCTGTTGGAAGTTGGCGAGGACATGAGGTAAGTAAGTTATCCGAATTTAAAACACTTATAATTTACAATGTAGCACACTTAAATGTTAAACTTTACACTTTCGAGGTTGATGTTGAAGAGAGAGCGATCTAGGAGAGATCGCCCTTTTATAGGTGGGGGAGCTGTCACAATTTCCCCACCATATGGATTATGTTTGTTTACAAATACGGAGTGGAGACTGGCGACAGGGACTATTCCATCAGTCTTTGCCAGAAGATCCAACAGTTTCATCGTTTGTGCCGTGTTTTCGTTTACATCCGACAACATCAAGAGAGATCCCAGCAAAAATCGGCGGCGCACACAAGGTCGCCGCAATCAGCCCAATGTCGTCCTCGAGATGGCCCACAAAAGGAAGAACGAGGACTCCGACATCTTCCACGAGCGAAGCCAACTGATGAGGATCTCCCCCGTCGAAACTTCCAACCGCTTAGAGATGCTCAGTGGTAGCGAGGAGAACCCCCCAACACCATCAGCTCGTAATCAGAAGCTCATCTCCACGGAGCCGAATAAAGCTAGGATTCCCCCGGTAGTCCTGACTCGTAAACCGTCCCGTCCTGACGTCGTGAAGGTGCTCGAAGAACATAAGTTCAACGAATTCCATCTGAAGCTCAGCGGCATCGGGACCTTCGTCTATCCCGCTACCGCTGAAGACCACAAACGCCTCACCGAGCTCCTCAGGGCCACGTCCGAGGAGTTCTTCACGTATAGCCTTCCGAGTAGTCGACAATACAAGGTCGTCCTAAGCGGGTTCGACAAAGACTCGAATGCAGAGGATATAAAGCAGCTCCTCGTCGAAGCGAAATTCGCCCCGAACGACATCAAGCCAATTCGGACCCGCTCACTCCGGGACGACCTGGTCGACTTCCTCCTGTACTTCACCCCGGGGGTGGTAAAGTTTGAGGATCTCGTGAAAGTGCGGCACCTGGGGCATAAAATTGTCCGTTGGTCCCGCTCTCAGAGACAGAACGGGAAAAGAACTCAATGCTGGAACTGCCAGCTCCCAGGTCACGGCGACAGTGGCTGTGGAAGACCCCCACGCTGTATGTTTTGCGTAGGGCCGCACAAGAGCGATTCCTGCGAGGCTTTCAACAAGGCCAAAAATGAAGCCCTGGCCCAGCATGTCAAGGATGGCGTGGCTCCAGCCGTTCCCACCATCAACTTCGTACCAAAATGTGCCCTCTGTGATGGGCAACACAGAGCCAACAGATGCCCCAGCATGAATGGCGCCAAACCTACCAGCCAGTCCTCACGTGGCCGCAAACCCAGCTTCGAAGCAAAGACTGGAGACTTCCCGGCCCTTCCCCGAGGTGGATTAGCACTGCCGCAGAAGCCTGTGATAGCCGCTCCCAGCTACAGCGAGGGAGTCAAACAAGAGCTTAGACGCCCCTCAATTAAGGTAAATGAGCATCAACATTTTGTTTCTGATTCCTCATTTTACCCCTCCTCTTCTTCTGCTTCCTCTAAGCGAGACTTATTTTCTTTTGGCGAGATACATTCCCTTATGCACAAGCTTCTTGCTGGCCTCAGTAAGTGTGGTAGTAGAATGGAACAATTTACGGTCGTGACGGACCTAGCACTTATGTACGTTTATGGCTGCAAATGATCTGCCATCCCTGTTGTTTTGGAATGCCCACAGCGTCCGTGGAAAGGCAGTTGAGCTTTTCGATCTTCTCCTTCGTTTGGGAGTCTCTATTGCGTGTGTCTCTGAGTCTCTGAGACCTATCTGAGCCCCGGGGATACTTTCGGCGACCCTTCGTTTGCAGTTTATCGCCTCGATCGGCAGAGTAGGCACCGCGGGGGCGGCGTGGCCTTGATTGTCGAACGGGGGGCCCAACATACCTTGCTCCCTTGCCCCAGGACACGTTGCGTGGAGGCACTGAGTGTCGAGTTTCCCGCAGCCCGAAGCTCTTTCGTGGTGTCCTCAATATATTTCCTCGGCTCGAGCGATCGACAGACACTCAGCGACTTTAGGGCCGATATTAGAGCCCTCATAAATAGCCATGCACATCACCTCGTTGTGGGAGATTTTAACTCGCGCCACCAACTCTAGGGCTGCGCGAGGAGGAACCGCGTCAGCTGCATTTTGTACGAGGAGCTTAACGCAGGGTCCTTTCTCCTCCACTACCCTAGTGAACCGACTCAGTATCCTGGGAATAGCGGGACCCCTTCGACTCTTGACCTTGTTCTCTCTAAGGGCAAGGTTGTTCTGAACCAGTTGGACTCGGACCACCTCCCTGGTTTGTGCACCCTATCTGACTCACTCACGGATCGCTCTCAACACCGTACAGTCCGTGACTTCGAGAATGCGGACTGGAGACGGTTTTCCAGCCTCGTTCATGACGGGCTCCCATCATGTGCTCTTCCTACTACCCCGGCAGCAGTCGATGGAGCGTTGAATCTTCTCACAGAAGTTGTTCTTCGAGCGCAAGAAGCAGTCATACCAAAGAAGAGAGTTACCGGGGACTCAATTCGACTTCCTCCCAGAGGAAGCGACTGTCTCGCGCCTCCAGCCGTTATGAGAGGGAACTTCAAGTAAGTGCCAGGAATCACCTTACTAGACTGATTGACTCCGAAATCGCCGCAATTGAGAATGAGTGCTTCTCACAGTCTCTCCGGAAGATTAACTCTGGCACCAGACCAGGCGGAGCGAGACTTCACAAGCTCGCCAAGTGCCTTAGAGGCGGCAGTCGAGGGGTGCCCGTCTTGACAGTAGGGGACACAATTCTTGTCACTGAACTGAAGAAGAGCGAGGCTCTGGCCTCTCATTTCCTTGCGAACCACGACAATTCTGCTGCCGGAACCCACCGAGCCACAGACCGGCGTGTCGCTTCTTCGCTCCGACAACTCATCCTTGTGCCTGCCGGGCAGGCTCCCCTGCTCCGCGTAAAGACGGATGAAGTTCTTTCAATAGTGCGAGACCTGAAAAACCGCAAAGCCCCCGGACCAGACGGTGTCCTGAGTC
The DNA here is from genome assembly GCA_963930915.1 of Forcipomyia taiwana. Classification (NCBI taxonomy): domain Eukaryota; kingdom Metazoa; phylum Arthropoda; class Insecta; order Diptera; family Ceratopogonidae; genus Forcipomyia; species Forcipomyia taiwana. Next base: position 99,279 of record CAWVOI010000035.1, on the reverse strand, counting down.
GCTCCGTGAAGTACTTACCCAACTCTGGACTCGCTTATCTTACAACCGTCCTTAATGGCTGTCTGGCTCTTGGCTACTTTCCAACCAGGTGGAAAGAGGCAAACGTGGTGAGCATTCTGAAACCGGGAAAACCCCCGAACCGACCCGAGACCTATCGCCCTATCAGTCTCACGCCAGTGTTCGGCAAGATTCTTGAACGTCTGCTGCCCCCCCTGATACGCGAGAGACAGCAGGCCTCCCTCCCAGCCCACCAGTTTGGCTTTCATAAGGGGAGATCTACAGTTCATCAGCTGGTGCGAGTTGGAGCAAGGATTAAGAAGGACATTTCCGACGGAAAGACAGTCGGGCTCCTGTCTTTCGACCTCCAGGCAGCATTTGACACAGTGTGGTACGAAGGAGTGCTGCACAAGATGCTGACACTTGGTTACGCCCCAACACTCGTCAGAATGATTCGCTCATTTCTGACCGACAGGAGCTTCAGAGTGAGGGTTGGAGCCACCTTCTCCTCTGCAAAGCCTGTCCCCAATGGCGTTTCCTAGGTTGTAGTCCTGTCGCCTTCCTTGTTTAATATCTTCGTACACGATTTTCCAACTGCCCCTAGATGCGAAGTATTCTTATTCGCCGATGATACGGCAGCAGTTGCGAGTTCAAAAAGGACCTCGAAAGTGACGAAGAGACTACAGGTGGAGGCCAATAAAGACCTCAAGTACCTGAAACGCTGGTGGATAAGACTGAATGGTTCAAAATCGGAGGCCTGCATCTTCACCCGGAAGTGGGCTTTGAGGCATCGGCCTATCGACGAGATCGCAATTGGAGACACGAGGGTCCTCTGGAGCAACCAGGTAAAATACCTGGGCATGTACCTAGACAAGTGCCTCACATTCGGGGCCCACATCGACTACGTGACCAAAAAGATTGATCTCATGATCAGGACGCTCTACCCTCTTGTTTGTCGGAAGTCAAAGATCAGCGTGGAGAATAAACTGCTCCTCTTCAAGACTGTCTTTCGTCCTGCCATGACCTATTCCTCCCCCGCGTGGGCTGGGTGCGCGCAAACCCACCTGAAGAAACTTCAGGTGAGCCAAAACCGTGTCTTGAAGATGATGCTCGACATGCCCAGGATGACCCGCACTGCAGCATTGCACGAGATGTGCGGGATTGAACAGGTGGGAGCACACATCCAACGCCTGGCTCAGAATTTCTGGCTTCGTTGCTCATTTAGTGAAGACGAAGAGATCAAATTTTTTTCCTCAGTTCAACACCTGTTTGGCGCAATCCCTTTTGAGTAATAAGGCAGCCGGACCATCCAACCCGTTTCTGGGATAACTCACAACTACCACAAGAAATCCTTATTGTTGAGGTGGTTGGTCGTCCGGGGTACCTTCGGGCCCTCCAAGGGGTTGCGGGGGGGAGGGTTCTTCTGCCTGTCTTGAATCCGCTCGACCGTACATCTCAAGAGCCTTGGATCGGCTCGCTTTACCGTCACAGCGCGTACACAGAGGCCAAGGTCCTACACGGGTAAGGCAAATGTACCAAGAGTGTACCAAGTGATATGTCTGCTGACAAGGATCTTGCTGATAACCCTGAGGATTCCACGGGAGGAGGCCCGGGACTTCCTCGTCACACGCAACGTTTTTGTGGTGTTGTGTGTGTCTGGTACAGACACTAACACCATTTATTTGCGACTTTCCTCCAGTCGTTTTCTGCACTCTCTTCACATGGAGCTGTTCACATATTACGTCACGGTCCAAGGGGGGGGGGGGGGGGGTGTCGGCCGCTCCGTGACAGTCATTACAAACTCAAGTACTGTTGTATAGGACAAACCGTGACAGAGGGGTGGGGTGGGGGTCAAAAATCTCGATTTTCACCGTTACGTAATATGTGAACAAGCCCATATGTGTGACTTGACTGAAGAGAGTGTTATCTGCTTCATTATTTATAATGGAGTTTACTGCTCCAGTGCCAAAAACACTGGAGTTTCCTGCTTCAGTGCTCCAAGCAGAGACGTACCTAGGATTTGAAACCGGGGGGGCTGAACCTTGAGCGGGGGCCCCCTTCCTATCGAGTGCCGAGTTTACCTATTTGGGGGCCCCTGGACACTTTTAATGACGCCCCCCCTTAGCCCAATAAAAATTTAATTTCTACATCAAATAGGTTTTTTTCAGTATTTCATAGAAATTTTAGATGGGTTACAATTTAAATTCATAAATAAACAAAAAATTTTATATTAATACAAATTCTGTACAGAATATTCCTGCAAATTTTTTATATTGATACAAATTCTGTACAAAATATTATGTCACGTGTTTTAAATGAATTACCGAGGCCGTTTTTATTTCGGGGCCACCCACCTCTACACAAATTTTCTAACATTTTTGTAGGACCATATATGTGAAAAATGTATCTTAAATTATTTACATAAATTTGGAGCGGTTTTGGAATATATTTTTAAAAAGGCCCGCCGCAGGCGCGAAAATTTGTAGGAGTATGCAATAATTGAGAATAAGAAAACCATGTTTAAAGCTCCTTTAAGAATCGAAAAATCAAAAGCAATGACTAAAATCCCTATCCAGCTTCAAATTGTTGAAAAAGTCACAGTTGTGTTGGGTCATAAGCAATTTATGTATTTCAAAGGACTGAGATTTAAAAAGTGAAAGTAAAACAGCGCGCCGCAGGCGCAAAATTTTTCAAGCCTTTTTAAGTTTTGAAGAATTTAGAGCCGTTCTAAATTTAAAAATGAGGCTCATTAAAATTTAAAGGGGCCCCGAAAGTGAAAGAGGGTTCTCTTGACTTTATTAGGGGCCCAATTTAAATTTAAAGTGGTCCTTAAAACAGTTTTGGATTCTCATTATTTCTTTCAAAAGGTCTTTAAATTTTAAAGGGCTCCGGAAGGTTTTTGGTCCCCCCTTGACTAAAAAAATTTCAGAAAATTAACCCTTCTATGAGATTACCAGTGGATTTGGGGCCCCCTTGAATTTTTAAGAGGCCTCTTTAAATTTTTAGGGGCCCGGCGAAGATAAAGAGAGCTCCCTAGAATTTCTATAAAGCCCCATGACATTTAAAAGGGGCTATTAAAATTTTCAGAGGGTTTTCTTTAATTATCAGAAGGCCCCAGAAATATTTTGGGGCCCCACAAAATCTATAAAGGACCCCCTGAATTTTCAGGAGGCCCCTACAGCCATGAATTTATGCCTTCTCTTTAATAAAATGGGGCCCCTAAAGACATGAATGTGGGGCCCCCCGCTAAATAAAATGGGGCGGAAAGTGCTACATTTATGAAAATATTTACCGAATGTTTCAAGATTTGGGGGCACTGTTCCTATCCCCCCTTGATTAAAAAAGTGGGTCCCCTTGATTCAGAAAAGGGGGCCCCCTCGAATAAGATGGTGGGCCTCTTGATTCAAAACTAGGGGCCCCCTCCAATAATTGATGGTGGGCCCCTTGAATCAAAAATGGGGGCCCCCTCCAATAAGCTGGTGGGCCCCTTGATTCAAAAAGTGGGCCCCCTTGATTCAAAAAAGGGGGCCCTCTCGAATAAGATGGTGGGCCCCTTGAATTAAAAATGGGGGACCCCTCGAATAAGATGGTGGGCCCCTTGAATTAAAAATGGGGGCCCCCTCGAATAAGATGGTGGGCCCCTTGAATTAAAAATGGGGGCCCCCTCGAATAAGATGGTGGGCCCCTTGAATTAAAAAAGGGGGCCCTCTCGAATAAGATGGTGGGCCCCTTGAATTAAAAATGGGGGCCCCCTCGAATAAGATGGTAGGCCCCTTGAATTAAAAATGGGGGCCCCCTCGAATAAGATGGTGGGCCCCTTGAATTAAAAATGGGGGCCCCCTCGAATAAGATGGTGGGCCCCTTGAATTAAAAATGGGGGCCCCCTCGAATAAGATGGCCCCCTCAAATGAAAAAATTGGCCCTTTAAAGGCCTTATTTTAGTATTTTTTTTTTAATCGGGCCCCTTCGGGGCCTTTAAAATAATAAAAAAAAATTAGGGGCCCCTACGCTAATCAAGATGCAGGATAAACTCAAGCTGGAGGAGAAGGAGCGAGGGGAGCGCCGCAAGCGCGTAGAGGTGATCATATCAAGGACGAGGAAGACGGGTAGAAGTTTGCCGAAAATACGCCGAGGGACGCAACCAAACGACACAAACGATATTAAAAAGTCTCAGTTTTGGTTCGCTAGCACTCCAGCTCGGCCATATTAAATATCTCAATTTCGTTGAGAATTGCGAAAGGTCGCTGAGAAAGCGACCTGTAGCTCCGGTCTCCGATGGAATATCTCGGAGATCGGGCTCATTTTAAATAGAACTGAGCTCGACTCAGGTTAAAAAAAACTTTGCAGACTCGTGCCAGGCTCAGAAAAATATAATGAGCCTGGCGCGAGCACGGCAAATCTCAATTTCGTTGAGAATTGCGAAAGGTCGCTGAGAAAGCGACCTGTAGCTCCGGTCTCCGATGGAATATCTCGGAGATCAGGCTCATTTTGAATAGCTCATGTTTTTAAAAAAATATCTAAAAACTTAGCATTTAGTTTTACTGAATATTTGAATTTATTGAAAATAATTTAATATTTTATTAGCTCAGTATTTCATTAATATTGAGCATCTCTAAATCAATTCAATTTACATATTTTCCTCATTTTACATAAAGCATATGAAAGTCGGGGACGTTCATATGCTTTTTCAAGGAAAACAAGCTATTTGAACACTGCAGCAGAGCTCAATTTGAAAAAAATTATATGTGAACAACCCGAGTCAATTTGATTCCACGCGCTGCAAGTGGTAACGAAATCTGTACTAAAACTTGCTTTTTGGCTTAAAATTGACTAGTCAATGTTGACTTGTGCGTTTCCACTTGCAAGTCAATTTCATTCCAAAGAATTAAAAATGTGGAATTAAATAACCATTGACGCGAGCGTTTCCACTTGTGTCAACAAGCCAAGTCAATAAACTGACTAGTCAGTAAATCTTGGTTTTTTGATGACCTCGTTTTGTTGGTTAAAAATTGACGTCCTACTTGCATTTCCACTTGCAAGCAAAGTCAAGTCAATTTTAAACCAAGCGATTGAGATTTTCGTACCGACGTCAACAAATATTCGTGTGGAATGAAATTGACTGGGCGAGAAACCAATTTGCGTTTCCACTACCAAGTCAATTTCATACCACGACATTAAAACTGTGGAATGAAAAATCCACTGTCATGAGCGTTTCCATCTAATTTGTGGTTTTTTGATGACAAAATTGCTTTTTGTGGTCATGGAAGTCACAAGTGGAAATGTTCCTTTACTGTCAAGGTGAAGCCAGTAGATAAAATTTTCTATTTTCTAGCGTTACGCACGCACCAGATCTTGACCCCTACTGTAAATCAGAAACCAAGAGGGGGAGCATGAGTAACGACGCATATTTTGAGACTTGTTGACCTCCTCTAAATTTCATAAAACAAAGTTTTGAGATTAAATAACAACTAAGAGTGAAATCAAGAAATTAAAATTAAAATTATTCGAGCAAATTTTTTTTTCGTGACTTAGGCAGTAAAATATATTACCATACGCAAGAAACCCCGGCTTATCGTATCATTTTAGAAACCTTAGGACTTCGCTTGTTGTGAAAAAGTATCATTTGGCACCCTCTGAACAGTTTGGAAATTTCGGTTTTGCAATAGCGCCAGCGAGAATGGACGAAATGATATTTTTCCAAAAATCTCAAAATTTGTTATTTTGTGTCTTATTTAAAGGCAAACATTCACACAAAAATTCATGAATTTTCAAATCTTAGTTTTTGAGATATGGGAGAATGAAGGGTGAAGGTTCATATTTCTCCATACAAAAATATTTCGATTTTTGAGTTTTGTATTTTTTTCAGCTAAAAACCTTCAAAACTCAACCAGTGACAAGCATTTTCAGGAACGCCTAGCTCAGGCTTCGGAAGACTTAAGGGTCTCAACTTTTTTTTTGTATTGAAACTTAATTGAAGAATAACAGATTGAAATCCACGAAACGTCCTGTAAAATTTGGTATTTTAATCTTCTCCAGCCGCCAGGGGGTAAGTAGGCGATGAGTGGGACGAGCCTGCCTGCACCGTCGGAGGGCTTGGAGGAATGGGAGGAGGGAACTTCGTGTCCTGGTCCTGCTGGAAGAGACATTCTGCAGCCAGAAGGGCTTTGTCGAACTCATCGAGAACGCCTCTGGTATTATAGGCGTCGTCCTCGGGCAACCCATGGAGCTCGAGATACTGATCATTGTCCACGAATTGCCCCGCGATCTCCCTTAATTTATCCAACCTTTTCCCGAAGTAGCTCAAGGTCTTGCGCGTCTCGGCTTCTTGAGATACTCCAGAAGGGAGATCTGGCAGCCTACCAATTTGTTCAAATCCAATTTTTTCGTCATTCCGGAAAGCGAGGGGAATAGGAAAGGTACAGTGGTGAAGGAAGAAGTAGAAAAGGGAAGAGTAACGAAGCACTATACTACTTACAACTTGCTACCTTCACACGTGGTCCAACTCGTTGTTCCTGCAGGGCACTGTAGTGGTCTTGGTCAAACCCGGCTTCTTTCCTTGTAGCTTCAAATGCTGGCTTCCTTCTTTTGGGCTCGTCGGGAAGAGGTTCCCGGTTTTCGGCACTAAATAATGTTGAGTTGAAAAGGCCCAGAAAGGCAACGAAAGACCCAGATTTTGTATAATACATTTATTTCAACTATTGATGGCGCAACACTGCCCGTGGGATTACTTCGGAGGTTGAAAAGAAAGAGAGCAATTCTGAGAGTCGCGATGTGCAAGTCGCGGCGTGTGACACGATGTGTGTCACACGCCGTGAGGGGAGATCGTTGCTCGTTCACGGTGCGATCATACTCGCATACGTGAGTTCGGTTCGAATTAGACCAACTCCTCAAACTGAAGTCCCAACAGTTATATAACCCATTTAAATGTTAGTTAGAAATTTATTCATAACATATAATAACAAATAACACTCAACGTTACAGTCAGATAGCTTTTGGTGTTGAAAGAGCTTCCTTTTGAGACCTCAGTATTGTTATTTATTACTAAAATAAGGGTTCTTGTATTGAGAGGTTTTAAACTTCGAAAGTTATGTGTAAGTTCGTGCCCATGATCTGAGTGAATAGTTTTGAACCGCTCTATTTGGTCTAGTGATACTTCGAGAGATTCTCTAAACACTGTCCATAACACTGATTCTCCACAATCGGGTGTTGTTAAACTTCCTTGATAGCGAAAATACGATGATTTATCTCTCGGTAACAAGTCTTCCAATTCTATTGCATGATGTAACAACTCTTGTTTTCCCACGTCATCTCTTATTCTTTCACTTCCCAATAAAATTTTGTCGATAATAGGGTTTTTTGACTCTGAAGCATGAAATAGAACTCCTAATACTGCTAAACCATTTTCATCACTTTTAATAGCTTCTGTGATGGAATTAAATCTTTCATTCACATGCACCATGTGCAATTCCAGTGCATACCGCATTCCCTGTATTGTATGTTCCGAACCCCAATGAAAATGTAAATGGTCGAAACGATATACACCAGGAAGTCCTCCACCCATCAATAATAAATTGTTTTTATGTCCAACTTTCACCTGCACTGAAAAAAAACATGTTTAAAGCTTAGTCGAGGACGAACGCATTTGAGTGCATTTTCAATTCGCTTTGTTGCAAAAGTTAAGTCAATGAGAAAATATTTTGTCCCAAATTCCAACTCTGCAGAAAATTATTAAAAGCTATTAAGCTATTAAAAGCTGGAGTCCATCTAACAGTTGCCAAAGTTTTATCTCAATCAGTTGAATTTGAAATTTTGCCCTTCAGTTCGCCAGGTCTTACTTATTGACCCCCCAGGTCCCTTACTTTACATTTTTGAGACCATGACCCGAAACAAAAGTTACTTGATTTGTCATTTCACAAGATCATTCTGAATTTCGACTCAATCGGAGAAACTAAAGTTTCTCCCCCTTTGGGGGCCTCTCACCCCACTGATAGGGGCCAACATGTGTTCAATGATTTGCTAGATTTGACACGATGTATAACATATCAAAAGTTCAGCTCAATCAGACGAAGTATATGGAACTTGCATACAACGGGAAAACCCCCTTAGTTACCCCCCAGGCAGTTTTCCGGAAAAACCAAAACCTTTCGCTCACTCTCCAGACCATACATGCGAAAAACCGCAGGTCTCAAGCTCCTGTAGTTTTGGAGCATTTGCGAGTCAGACGGACGGACGGACGGACAGAAAGACATATCGGACCCATAAGTGCAATTTTTTCAAAATTGATGAAAATGCACTAAAAATTAACAAGAGCATGAAGTAATTCTATAGATTTTGTAAACTTTTAAATTAAAAAGGAAGTGATTTCGGTGTCTTAGGCCTGTATTTTTCAGCAACGGTTAAATTAACATTTGTTATCTTTGTTATATGTTAGTTATCTTTGAGTCTTGGGTTAAGTTTGAAAATTACACAATCTGACTGTTATGTGGGTCAGTAGTCTTTTGAAATTAAATTTTATTCAAAAATCTTAGTTTCAATAGCTGAAATACGGTAGATAGCCAGATTTGGGGTGGGGCAGAGAGTCACGCAGGTCCCGAAGATCAATTTGTGATCCATCCGTCAGAGACGGATTGCCCCGGACACAGGGTTTTAAGACCCCAAGTCCTGTGAAAATCTCAACAGACTCCTCAAAAATGCGTTCACAATATGTCCCGCGTCAGGAAAATGAATCCCAAAGTGCTTCTGTCGCTTATGCATTAGATGTTTCACGGTCTCACTTGCAGCATTGCAAAATTTGCGAAGTTCACTCACATTCTGATTGAACCAGCGAACTCTTGCGTTGACAGGGTAGTGACCAGTCAAAAATCCTGTGATACAGTAGGTCTTTTTTTTTGACATGTTGAACAGTTCTCTTGATCTGCGAGCCTTGTAATCCTTAATGAATACCATTGAATGAAACATCTTGGGTTGATTGCGCCAATATTCTTAAGATTTTCTCTTATCAAGTTCTTAGCAAATACTCTCGAGGTTCCAACAGTTGATCTTGTGCGTTTAAGACCAGTAGCTAACTTAGCAAGAGTTTAGTCTACTAATGCAGAAGTAATTATGTTGTCATTCAAAGCTCTCAGAGCCGCTTGGCTGTCTGAGTATATGCAGATGTGACTACCCTTGATGTTCTTGGACTTCAAAATCTGTGCCCACTTCCGTACAGCATACACTTCTGCCTGGAACACGGAGGCGTGGCCATCTAAGCGGACAGGAAGTCTTGTGTTGTATTGTTCTATATAGATTCCAGATCCTGTTCCTTTTCCTGTCAATGAACCATCTGTAAAGCAGTAAATAGTATCCGGATCATGACTTTGATACTCAAATTCGTTTCTCTCCGGTATTTCAACTTCAAATGGGCGTTCAAAGTTAAACTTTTGTCTATCACATCCTAGTTAGCGATAGCATTTGATAGCCCTGTACTTTGTCCGAAGACATCCATTAGTTTAGTATCCTTTAATATTTTGATCTCAGGTTTCTGAGACGTGCAAAATCTTATATTAGCATTCAAAGCCTCTGATTGTATAAGCAAATGTAGAGGTGGAAGGTCCAGTAAAACTTCCAACGCGTTGGTCGGAGCTGTTTTCTGAGTTGACACAATAATTCAACAGGCAAGTTTTTGGAGCTTTTTTAGTTTGGCTTGAGCTGTGGATTTTGTCGTTCTGTGCCACCACACAACTGCTGCGTATGAAACAATTGGTCTCACTATGGCTGTGTAGACCCAGTGAGCTATTTTAGGTCTCAACCCCCATGTCTTTCCTATAAGTCTTCTGGTGATCCACAAGGTATTTGTTGCTTTCTTTATGACGTTTTCGAGGTGTTTGTTCCAAAGTAGTTTGCTGTCGAACGTAAGTTCAAGATACATATTTCACTGTCTTTTTGTATTCCAGTTCTTTGTTGAATAATATAGGTTTTTCATATGCCTCCAGCGGCATCCAGGTTTTTGTAAACATAACCAAATTTATTTTGGCGGGATTCACAGAGAGTTCTGTTTTTTTTGCACCAATTCTCAACAATTTTAAGCCCATTTTTCATCCTTCTAATTGGTCCATTGTATTTTTTCTCTTTGGTATATGTCCTAGGATCGTCAAAGTGAGAATGAGTTAATATCACAATGTCATCAGCAAAACCTTAGGCAAATAGATTTGCTTTTTCTAAGTCAACCAATAGATCGCCCACGACTAGAGACCATAATAGAGGTGATAAGACTCCACCTTGTGAGCAACTCCGATTGAGTTTCAGCTTGATCGATTCATTTCCTAAACTCATTTTAACTTTTCTGTCTCGAAGCATCGAGAGTACCCAGTTGCAGGTATCCATGTCAATACCCTTCCTATTAAAGGCTTGGCAAATTTGATCGTATGCAGTGTGATCGAAAGTTCCCATAATGTCCAGAAAAGCACCTAAAGCGTAACCTTTTCCTCGCATAACAGATTCGATCTTCTTACTCAATGACTTAAGAGCAGATTCACGGTGAAAGAGGGTGTTTTGGTGAAAACTCAGTTAGCTAACCGAAGGTGAACAATACAGGCCTAAGAGGTAAAGCAATGGCACCTAACCCTTTTCGCTATTTTCAGTCATATGTTTAGCTACGCCGAAAAAATAGTTTAAATAAAGCACGTGCTTTAATGTTGTGTGGTTATGTATGCGTGTGTGTGTATGTTTGTTAGTGTATGTGTAGTAACGCGTTAGAGTTTTAAACCAAATTGACTTTGGGATTGGTGAAAAATCACAAACACACAACTCAGGATTTTTTCATTTGAGAAATCATCATACAGGGTAGGCCATTTAAGATTTGGAATTTGTTTATGCTTTAACAAAATTACTAGTATAGACATTTAAGTGAATTTTTAGTACATTTTCAGCATTTTGAATGCTGAAAATGCACGGGCTGGGGTACCTGAAAAAAGGCCCGGGCCCAACCGGGCTACGGGCAGGCTTGGGCCTGGATTTTTGAGTGCGGGCGGGCCCAGACTTTTTTCGGACTGTTTTGGGTAGGCCGAGGTTCAGTTTGTCGGGCTCGGGCTTTGAAATTTGAGCCAGTGCGCACCTCCATATTGTGGCTGCATTACCATCTCTCTGTCTGTTTGAAATGTTATAACTCAAGAACCGTAAAGACTAGGAAGCTGCGGTTTTTTGCCTCGTGTTAGAAATTGTCCCTAGGGGGGTATGCTAACAATTTCTGACCCCCATTCACTCTTAGGGGGGAATGGGGGCGTATTACGTTTGTATGAAAACTTCTGATGTCACTGAGCTGAAATTTTAGTTTGTTGTAGTCAGTGTAAAATCTAGCAAACCATGGTACCACATGTGACCCCTACCATGTACAGGGATGGAGCTAGGGGCCCTCAAAGTATGTATGAAAAAAATACTTATTCCAATTGGACTAAAATTCAAAAATAACTTTTAAAATGATTCTGACAATAATCTTGGACATACACAACCCTTCAAAAGTTTGGAAACACCTAAAAAAATTAACATATTTCGTGTTAAACGCTTCATATCTTGGTCTGAGACCATTTTATTCCAAGAGATTCTTTGAAATAACATTTTATAAATGATTTTTGATTATTTATCAGCAAAATTTTTGAAGATTTTAAAAAAAATGTAATAAAATTAAGTAAGACGTTTTTCATCAATGTGTTGACCTTTTGATTTTATGATGGCCGCACAAATTCTGGGCATTCTTTCGACCAATTTCTGGAGTGTCGTTGGTTGTAGTTGTTGCCAAGCCTGCTCAAGATATTCCCACAAGTGAGATTCACTGGTTGGACGCAATTTTCTCACCTCTCTGTCAAGCTCATCCCACAAGAGCTCAATTGGATTTGCATCCGGTGACTGGGGTGGCCATTGCATGAATTTGAAAATGCCTCTGTCTTTTTTTGATTTGAAATAGTTTGTGCTCAGTTTTGACGTATGTTTAGGATCGTTATCTTGTTGAAAGACGAACCCTTGACCTATCAAATCTATACCAGATGGAATGGCACTCAGAATAGAATGGTCTGAGACCAAGATATGAAGCGTTAAACACGAAAAATCTTAATTATTTTAGGTGTATCCAAACTTTTAAAGGGTAGTGTACCCCCATAGAAAAATAAATTAAATTTCAATTCAATTTTGGCACGAAGCCAAATTGAAAATTGTGTGTGGATGATATTTACTCTTCGGCGTTTGACTTCTATATTTTTAGCACATGTTTTTTAGAACATTTTTTATTTATAAGAATGATGCAATTGTACTCGCTATTTACGTACGTCCGTTCGTACATCTGTGCGTCTGCATGACTGTCCCCAATAACGAAAGATATATAAGCGCTGGTATTCTGCATATGGAAATCCTTATCTGAGGACTCATCATTCTCACTTTTGATCCGAAACCCTTCGAGTAACTTGGCCTCAGGATAAAATTGGTAGGGAAAAATCTGGGATCCGGAAGTCCTGGAATCCAAAAAAGCTTTCGAAGACTTCTGAGTGATCTTGGCAAAAATTGCATCGTATTGAAAGATAAGCACTTTGTAACTGAGAGATTCCTGAAGAGTGCCTTTTTTGGCTCTGGAAGTCCTGAAATCCCAGTGAGACCCCGAAACTAAATATCAGCCGAAAGTACCCGAGTGACACCTCTTTAGAAAGCTCTCAGCCTCAGAATGAAGCTGGGAGGAAGAAATCTGGGACTTGGAACTCCGAAAATCAGATAAAAGCCCTCGAGGGCTTCTGAGTGATTTTGGCTAAAATTTCATCGATTTAAAAGATAATTACTTTGTAACTAATGAATTTTTTAAAAGAGCTTTTTTAGAAAAGCCCTCTCTAAAAAAGCGCAGTTTAAACCATCCATACTTGTACACATTTACTTTAAAAAATATGCTTGGCTTCTTTTAATTTTTAATATTGTAATGGTACTTACAGGAATGACCAGTATTTGTAATTGATGCATTTATTATGGAATCATCGTAACCATCAAATGCAAATGGTGAAAAATGACCCTTGACTGCAGCTTCTTGGGATAAATCAATTGGACTCTGTCTATGACCTTCATCACAATTTTTACCCCAATACTCTTCTGAAAACAAAACAACAAATTTATTTGTCCCATTGGTAATTCGTTATTACTGGGTAAAACTCCTCTTTCATCCGGTTTTGGATAGCTCCAATTATGACCCTTAGTTTGAGAACAACTGTGTAGGCTAAAAACTGAAAAAATTACAAACTTAAGAAAGGAACATTTCACCAGTCACTTAAGAGATCTCAACAGTTTTGAACTAAACAAATCTACAGAGTACAAATATTTACAAATCGTCCCGTCTTCTAAGCGCTAATTTATTAGATTCTTTTGTTTCGTTTTGTTATTTTGTTTTTTAGCACATTTTTTATCATAAAAAATTTTGCTATGGTCCTCGCTATTTCTATACGTCCGTGCGTCTGGATGACTGTCCCCGATAACGAAAGAAATAAAGGCGCTTGTATTCAACATATGAAAATCCTTATTTGAGGACTCATCCTTATCACTTTTGATCCAAGACCCTTCAAATAACTCGGCCTTAGAATAAAGCTGTTAAAAATCCGGGATCCGCAACTCCTGGAATCAGTTAAAGCCTTCGAGGGCTTCTGAGTAAAATTACCCGAATGACACTTCCTGAGAAAGATCTCGGCACCAAGATCAAGCTGGTAGGGAGAAATCCGAAATTGTGAACTCCTGGAATCAGAGAATAGCCCTCAAGGGCTTCTGAGTTACTGACTAAAATTTCATCGATCTAACGGTGCCATCATTCTGATTATTTGCCCTGATTAATTGCCCAGAGCAAATAACCAGAATCAGGGCAACTTATATCGCCAAAAATCGGGCAATTTTTTGTAGTGTGATGGCAACCTAAGAGATTAGTACTTTGTAACTAATAAATTTTTTAAAAGAGCCTTTTTAGCCAAGCCCTCTCAAGAAAAGTGCAATTAGCATACACTACCATACTTGAATACATTTACTCTTTTTGCTTGTTGTTATTCAGAAGTTCCAATCTTCAATGAAAATTCTTCAAATTTTTTTCCAAAATTCCCAAAACCACTTCTTTATCTTGAAAACTACATTTTTTATCGATTTTAATATGTTGGCCCCTTCTCCGCATAGGCATGTGATGACTCGGACTTCAAAACTTGTAGAAAATGCGCATGCTTCGTTAAAAAAAATTTGGTGGCAGATTTAAAGGGGATTAAAAGACTTAGAAGCCAAACCGCTTCATCTCTGTTTCAACTCAGTGGAGAACCTGCCTCCGCAGGGACTTTTGTAAAGGTTTTTTGGTGCGTTAAGCCTAAGTGAAGCCAAAAAACATTAAACTAAAAAAAGAAACCGAACCGCTCGATTTCATGCCTCTAAAGCCGATAAAACTTTATTTTGCGCTTAAAAAATTTCCAGCTGAGAAAACTGCGGGGCTTGATGGTGTTAATCCTAATTTTTTTAGCAATTTTGGTATCGGTACCAATAAATGATTTGTCAGATTCTTCGACTATGTTCTGAAAAGAGGCTTACTGCCAAAGATTTTTTAAAGAAACGCACTTAAACCTAGAAAAATTGAACTGATCCAATCATCCAAGCCATTTTCGACCTATATCGTTGCTGAGCATCACGTATAAATTGAAGCGTATCCAAGATAAGATAGATACCGTTGTACCAGTGTCTCAAACAAGTTTCCAAAAGAACCGTGGCTGCGATGGACAGCGACTGGCCCTGTCAACCTTTGTTGAGTCGGAGCTTCAGAAGCACACAAGACCTCCGTAGCTTGTACAGGACCGTTAGTGGACGCTAAGGCGAGCAGATTGGTTTGGTTTAAATTCGCAAACTTGCGACATTTTTCCGGGCTCATCAGACCTAAAAAGGTACTGAGATGATAAATGAGATGGCCTATCACCAAAACAGAATGGAGATTTGCCCCAAAGAGTGAAAAACAGCCTTAAAAATTAAAGAAAGCCGGTCCGGGGCACCGGCGAGCACATTTTTTATTAATAAATCCATATCAAGGAGTGGTGCTCTTTGAAGTGGTGACTTCTCTCGCATTTCTCTTGAAGTATAATTTTGATCGAAATAAAATTCCCTCGAGTATTTTGATTGAAAGATTCAGTATTTGAGAGAAATAAGATCGAGAAAATTTTATTTCGATCGAAATTGTACTTCAAGAGAAATGAGAGAGAAGCAGCCACATAAGGAGGAGAAGCGCAAGAAAAACATCAGTTCAATATAGGCTGTTGAAGGAGAAGGACGTGCAAGTAGCCTAAAATGGCCCAAGTGGTGACCCAAAGGTGAACCGGGGAACAAAATTGGTGAGCCGCTCTTATCTTTTTATTTTTAAACAAATTTATTTATTTATTTTAGAAATGGATTTTGTTGGAAAGTTTATTTCAGAGTAACCTAAATTCTCAAGGGTGATTCCTTATATAGCCATCTAGGAATCTCAAGGCTAACTAAGTTATAATATTATAAACCTGTCAGCCTAACTACTAATTTTAACAGATTTAAAGGACAAAATTGAAGTTTGGAGCTTAATTGACGAGGGAGGATCCGGCCAAGTAATACTAGCCAAATTGTAAATGGAATTCTGAGAGAAAGGCCATATTGGTCTTGTTATCGGAACCCGTTTTTTCATTAATAAAATTCGCATGGGTTAAAACGGATGCCATATATGTTATTTGGGATTACAGTTTTACGCCATGGGAGACTTACAATACCAAATTGAGAAAAATTTTCGTTTCTCAGATGCACACATGAACTTCGGGACCTGCGTAAAATCTATCTATCGAATGGCGAAATATTCGAATGTGAGTAGTTGCAAATTTTTTGGGGTGAGATTCTTGCGTTTGATCTCAGCTTTCAGGGCACGTAGAAAAGCGAATGATGGCTTAAAAGTTTTGCAAACTCTCCTAGACGGGACCGACTTACCTTTCGAGTACAAGTTTTAAGGGGCTTCGGAGTTCTGGGAGTTCCCCTGGAGGCCTATCAAACCACCCGTTCGCTCACTATTTCCCTCCGGACCCCCGGATATTATATTTTTCCCAGATAGCCCGTGAAAAATAAAGGTCACTTTGCCACGGAAAGCCGTATCTCCGGGGGCTCCTTCTATTTATTTTTGATTTTTTTCTGAAAAAATTGTCCGTCAAAATTCACGGTAGCCATGACTTTTGAAATTCGATTTTCGTGATTTCGGGCTACCTTTTTCAATAACCACTGTGCCCCGATAGAAGTGTCTCATAAAAATTTATCATTTAAAACGAAGATACATAAGCTAGAAATGTTTCGGATATCATCATATAGCTTGTGCACAGTTAAATCCGGAAGTCGTTAAAGGCTTATATTTTTGAATGGGTCCTTTATTCGTACCAACAAACATACTTCTCATACTCATAAAAGCCAGCTGATGAAAACTCTTAACACTTTTCTTTTGTTTGACTAATAATTTTTTCAAAAATAAGCTCGAAAAAAGAAAAGTAAGGGAAAAAATTATCTCCAAATTTTTAGAAAATACATCAGCGTCGAAGCTTTCAATCGCCATATACTTAGTTATACTCACTTTTTTTACCGCGCAAAGATGAAATTTTGTGTGGAGAAGATGTTTAAATACCGTGGACTCAATAAATTTGCTAAACAATTCATGGTTTGGCAAGCCATTTGCACTTGTGGCAAAAGGAGTCAAATCTTCATCGCCAAGGGAATTATGACCCGGGATGTGTACATCGAAGAGTGCCTTAAAAAGAGGTTTTTACCGTTATTAAGCTCCCACGATATGAAACCATTGTTTTGGCTTCAATACATTACGCTAAGGACACTCAAATGACGTCCAATATGTTCCTGTTTACGCGAACCCTCCGAATTGCCCATAACTTCGCCCCATTGAAACATTTTGGGCCTTAGTGAAGCAGGTGTTGAGAAGACGTGGAAAATTTGCTCGATTGTGGAAAGCTTCAAAAAACATTGGAACTCTGCCGCCAGAGAGCTCGATGAAGACATGGTGAAAAAGCTCATGGCAAGGCTGCCCACGAAAATTTATAACTTCGCAAGAAAACAAACTAACGAATTAATTCTTGCAGGAAACTTACTTCTTACTTCTCCGGCGCTACAACCAATTTTTGGTCTTGGCCGAGTCAAGAATCCGATTCCAGTCGGTACGGTCCTGTGCTCTCCTTTGCCAGTTCCCGACATTCAGGGTACGTAGGTCCTGTTGTACCCCGTCAATCCAGCGGTTCTTGGGGCGTCCCACGCCACGACGCCCCACTGGATCATTCGCAAAGAGTGCTTTGGGGGCTCGACCTTCTTCCATCCGCGCAAGGTGGCCTGCCCATCGTAGTCTTTGCGTCTTGACGGTAGCAATTATGTCTGCGTCACCAAAGTCCCTCCGCAGCTCGAAATTATACCTGCGGCGCCATCTGTCTCCCTCCTTCCTCGGTCCAAAGATGGTTCGGAGGACCTTGTTCTCGAAGGAGCGCAGCTGCTGTTCATCACTGCGTCGCATCGGCCATGACTCGCATCCGTAGATCAGCACTGGCCTGATGATGGTCTTGTAGATGGCGCACTTTGTCTTATTCGACAGCAGTTTCGAGCGCAGTATCCGTTGGAGGCCAAAATAGCACCGGTTTGCGGCCATGACGCGGCGCTTGATCTCTGCTGAGTTATCACCATCAGCGCGGACCAGCGCCCCTAGGTACACAAACTCGTTGACTATCTCGAACCTTTGGCCTCCAATCTCCACGACATCTCCTGTCGGGCCCGGGACTTGGTTGCTACTCGTCCTCATGTACTTGGTCTTATCCACGTTGATGACGAGGCCGAGCCGCTCAGCCTCGTCTCTCAACCTGATGAAAGTATCGGAAACCTCAGAGTGACGCCTTCCCACGATGTCCAGATCGTCCGCAAAGCCCAGGATCTGAGTCATCTGAGTGGCCAGCGTCCTCGCTGTTTGGATGCCCGCGCGTCTCATGGCACCCTCCAAAACCACGTTGAAGAGGAGGCAGGATAGCGCGTCGCCCTGTCTGAGCCCCTCACGTGTTTCAAAAGGTTCCGATAGGTCATTCTGCACTCTGACCCGACACTTAGTACCATCCAGTGTCGCTTTCACCAGTCGGATAAGTTTAGTTTCAAAGCCCAGCTCCTTCATGACTTCATACAGTGCCTTACGTTTGGTCCTGTCGTAGGCTTGTTTGAAGTCGATGAATAGGTGGTGCGTCTGGACTTTGAATTCTCTGCCTTTCTGCAGGATCAGACGTAGATTGAAAATCTGGTCGGTTGTCGATCTATTCCGTCTGAACCCGCACTGATACTCCCCGATCAAAGTCTCCGCATGAGGGAGCAGCCTGTTGTAGAGTACACGCGCAAATACCTTGTAGGCTGCGTCCAAGAGGCAGATGCCTCGGTAATTGGCGCACTCCAGTTTATCTCCCTTTTTGTGGATGGGGATCAGCGATCCCTCCATCCACTCCTCAGGAAGCACTTCTCGCTCCCAGGCTTGCTCTATAACCTCATGCACGGCTCCAGCCAACTCCTCTCCCCCGCACTTGAGAATCTCAGCCGGTATGTTGTCGGGACCCGCGGCTTTGTTGTTCTTCAAGGAGTTAATGGCTGAGGAGACTTCCTGACGTGTTGGTGGGGTTACTGACCTTCCGTCGTCCTCGAGGAAGTTGATGTCCGCTGGATCACCTTCCTCGTGCCCCTCGTTCAGCAGCGTCCCAAAGTGCTGGGCAAAACGACCAAGGACCTCGTCCTTGTTGGTCAGCACTCTGCCATCGGCACCTCTGCACATAGCCGTTCGAGGGTTGAAGCTCTTCCTCTGGGAGTTGACGTTCTTATAGAACTTGCGAGATTCGTTTGCGTTGCGGAGTCTCTCGAGTTCGCACAGCGTCCTGTCCTCGAACTCACTCTTCTTTCTCCTGTGCAGTTTCTTCTCTTCTCGCCTCAACTCTGAGTACCGCGCATTTGCGGCTCTCGTTCTCGAAAGCAGCTTCTGGACACGGGCTTCGTTCTTGGCGTCAGTAACCCGGGCGCAATCCTCATCGAACCAGGTCTTGTAGTCGTTTGGGGTCCGATACCCCAAGGTGTTGATCGCTTCCTGCTTAACCACCTCACTTACAGCTCGCCAATCTGTAGTCGTGGCCCCTGGTCGGGTTCTAAGCTCTTCGATTCTTGCGCCCACTCCCTCTGCGAATGCCGATGCTACCTGGGGGTCCTTGAGCCTGGAGGTGGCTAACGCCTTAGCTCCCTCGTAGCGTCTGTTGTGGAATCTCGCCAGCCGAGCTCTCACAACTACCAGCACCAGATAGTGATCGGAATCGACATTCGCTTTCCAACACGTCTTAACATCTATCACGTCTGAGAAATGCCTGCCGTCCACCAGACAGTGGTCAATCTGGTTTTCGACATTCAGATCGGGGTCAGGGTGTATCCAAGTGGCTAGGTGTCTCCTTCTGTGCTGGAAGAACGAGCTCTTCACAACCATGCCTGTCTCAGCTGCGAAGTCCACAAGCCTCAGGCCGTTCTCGTTCGTCACATCATGGAGACTGTGTCTTCCTATCGTTGGTCTGTAGACTTCCTCTTTGCCTATCTGGGCGTTGCAGTCACCCAACACGAGTTTGACGTCGTATCTTGGGCACTGCGAATAGGCGTCGCGGAGTCTCTCATAGAAGGCGTCTTTCTCCTCGTCAGGAGCGCCATTATGAGGGGCGTGCACATTCACGATGGAATAGTTCTTAAAGCGTCCTTTAAGCCTCAGCACGCACATCCGCTCGTCGACCTTCCGGAAGTCCAGAACCAGGTGTTGTATCCTCCTAGCCACTAGGAAGGCAGTACCAAGTACATGGTCTGTTCTGTTGCTGCTATTATAGATCATGTAGCCACCGCTAACATAGTTCGGAGAGTCTCTGTTGAACCGTGTCTCCTGAATAGCAGCAACAGAAACATGAGCTTTTTCAAGCTCTCCTGTCAGTAACCGGAGGCCACCCGTCCTGTAGATGGATCGTACATTCCAGGTGGCCAAGCGTAAGTCCTTAAGACGTTTCCGTTTCGTTACCGTAATTCCAGTCCTGTTTTCTTCTTCTCTTCTATTCGTTGCTGAAGGATTTTAAGTGGCAGGTCGCAAGCCTCGCGCACAACCAACTGTTCACCGTCGGGCCAAGGGAAGCGTTTAGGGTCCCAATCCCAAGACCATACGCAGTCATTGGACAGCAAAGCCATAGTTTCATCCTACTGTCCTCCTGCACGCAGTACACTTGCTAGCCGTAATTTCGCATTGCCTTGCGGCGGGTTGCACCACCCATATGCTGGTTACGTTCCTAGTCCCGCCACGGAGAGGCCAGTGACCACTTGGTGTTTACCCTACTGACTGGTGCGCCAGCAAAGGAGAGCACCCAGGGACCTCTTGCAGGAAAACTGAGTTAAATAACTAGGGAAGGTTGACAGTTGTGGGACGCGTTTTGTTTTTTACTCATATCTTTTCATCTGGAGCATATTATGCGGGCATATATATATTAGTGGAAAGCTAGACCCCTTAGCTAACTAGTTTTGGAAGAATTTCATTGATATCTGTTATTGAAAAAAAAAATCAAAGTTTTTGTAATATGGTCATTTTTGCCAATTTTTTTTTTGGTGGACGGTTGTGGGACACCTTATAAACTGTGCTTAAATTAAAAAAGTATGAATTTAAACGCTCTCAAATAGGAAAAAAACGAAAGTTTATTAATTTTATAGTGATCTAATGGCAAAAAGAATCACGAGGGATTGCATCATTCCTTGTCAGAAGCACAACTTTTGCACGTGAAGTAGCTGGCACGCATGTCAGCACACTTCAAATGCACTGGCCGATCACATTCATTGCAGTGAATAGAGTTTGAAGCGGTCAATTTTTTTGGCAACATCTTCATGCAAATGATGCAGAAGTCCTCGTCTTCGTCCTCATCTTCCTCGGCCGACGACTCCTGCTTCTTGGAACGTTTGGCACGTTTTGCCGGTGTTTTGCCTCCGCGCTTAGGTGGAGTTTTGCCTGACAATTCCTTGGCAGTGAAGAGTGGATTTGGGAATAGCAAACGACACAGCAGTCGATCTTACGGCTTGCTTTTCCACCAAGCATCGTTTAATGGCATTTGTCAGCGCATTAAAATCGATTTCCGTTGAATCGGATAATTTTTTCGAATTTTTGTTGGGAGACATGACTAAAAACATGAAAAAATTCATAAAAACACTATTAAAATGATTTATTTTGACAACTATTACGACATTTGTAAAAAAAAATCGGCGTCCCACAACTATCAACATTTGGTGTCCCACAACTCCCTCAAGCAGCCATTTTAAAATCATATGAAAAAAATTTTTGCTGTATACATTGTGTTCGAATCCAGTGTTGAATTTCAAAGAGAATTAAATTCCACGTAAAAAAATCCATTGCACTCACCTTTTCACTTAACACACTTCACGCGGTGACACTTTTAAAAACGTTCAATAAAACTTTTGTGATTATTTTCACGGCAAAAAAATTAATTTGTTCGCAGCAAAAAGCAGACGCGTCTGTTCACTGTAGTAGTCAATACAAAAACATCGTGCTTTTATGGCGCACACATCACATTTGTCAGATCTGTCATATCTGCTCTGTGTCAAAAGTTACATGGTGCGTCCCACAACTGTCAGCGTCCCACAACTGTCAACCTTACCCTAAATTTAAATAAAAAATACGTTTAGCTAAAAAACTAGCTGACTTCCAGATTTAACTGTGCAATAGCTATAGTATTAAATTAGGAGCGTTTCGACATGCTGACAGATTCATCGGCTCTCATTACTAAACCGCTTGACGTAGAGTCCTAAAAACTTGCACACATCTTTTTTGACTCAAAATGAGAAGGGCTGTGAAAGGATTGATTTTTAGCGCTCCCTTTAGGGCAGTTATTAACCAAAAGGTCCATTTTTCCATACAAAATGGGCTTAAAACTTTCAAGTTTGGTATAAAAAACTACTTATGGTAGCTTAATAAAACCACACATGAGTATTAAGTCTGACAAGGTCCTAAAGCTCGCTGAAGGAAACTTGGATAGCACTTCTAGAAAAAAAATTATAAGGGTGAGAAAAAAATTCTCCTTGCAAAAGTGCAATTTTTTCGCTATCGTAATAAATTAATTATTATTAACACAACGGAACTACAACGGAACTCAAAAACCACCGAGACAAATTCAGTGCAGATTCGTACACAGTTGTTTCTTAATGCAAAGACGTGCTTTAAGAAGCGATTTTGCGATATCTTTTGTGGGAGAAGAGTTATGGGGTTAAAACCGAAAATCACCTGTTTTCGGCCACATAAGTTCCAATAGTGCTCTCAAGAATTAAGATGTCCCTAAAAACTTTCTATAACCTTACTTGGGAGTAAATGAAGATGATTTGTGCTTCCTAATTCGATTTTTCATTATTTCGCGCATTCCCAAAATCTTTATATTATGTTAAATTTCTTATGTACTCCATAAGAAAACTCATGAATTTGGGTTGTGTAAGACCAGTGGTTAGCAAAAGGGGGAGGTGGGTTGGCTAGCCTTGCAGAGCAAACAAGAAGCGCAGTGGAGTCCCTAGCGAAGCGGTGAGTGTTTCAAGCATGAGTAGAGAACGGTTGTGTGCAAGCGATAAAGCCTCTCCTCAACAAGTCGAATAGTGTACCTTCACGTAGTCAAAGCTGTTTTCACCCAACATCAACGGCGTATTAAATGTCATGTTAATTAATTATTTGAACTTTAAGTTCAATTCTTTCACTTTCTGCTCCAATTACCCGACTTATTCTCTCGTTAAAAGCTGAGCAAGTAGCCCGCATGGTCTCATCGGGTATCTGGTTCCATATTTTTGTCAGTATCTACTGAATTGATCCGAATTGGATGTTTTAATATTGCTGAGCTTATGAAGCAAGACTCCCCATATGCAGGAATCCAAAAGATTAGGATTTGAGGAAGCAGCAGGCCTTTGACTTGGACTGCTTAAATCACTCAAATTCTGCTCCATTCACTCAGTAATTCGTTTCGCTTTATGTGCAGGGGCTGAGTCCTGCTGGAAATGGAAATCTCCATTTAGATAGAGTTTCTAGACCTCGGGTAAGAGATGGGGGTATGAATCGGCTGAGTCCGTAAGTTGTTGCCGATACGTGAGATTTTGGTCGCCTTAGTTTCGCAATTTAATCGCATATTTCTAGTCTTTTCAGGCCTGAAAATGGCTTGAAGTGGTGAATGAGTAGGCCTCTCACCACAGTGAAGTGAATATAAGTGTCCAAGAGTGAAATTAGGGCTTTGAAAAGGCTAAGGCAGATCGAGCGCACTGACGCGGCTCTCTCATCATATGAGTGACGTCATCACACTCATAATCAGCTCAACGTTTGCAATACCCACTAGTCGTATCGTTGGAGAGTTTCGGGCGACTTGAATGTGTTTCTCGGCTCTTTGGAGGCTAGCAACTTAGTGGCGCAACGTTTGGAGGCGGTGTTGAGATTTGGATGTGGGAGAGATGGTTATTCCTCTCCAAAACCACTCCAAAGGGAAAAAATTTTCTTTCCCAGGTAAGAAGGGATTGGGCTATGGGAACCGGACAGGCGTGCTTCTGACGGGCTTTGGAGCTTTCCGGAGGTGCGCTGGATTAAGAGCAGACGGAGCCATCACATCGTCTGCTTGAGGCTTCGGAGTCAATCAGGATGAGCTGTTAGAACTCTCTAAATCCTGAATTTTGACCTGAGGCATTGGAAGG
This sequence comes from Forcipomyia taiwana, assembly GCA_963930915.1. Lineage (NCBI taxonomy): Eukaryota > Metazoa > Arthropoda > Insecta > Diptera > Ceratopogonidae > Forcipomyia > Forcipomyia taiwana. The sequence goes on along the minus strand of CAWVOI010000035.1, from coordinate 75,519 downwards.
CCTGGATGTGGGAGTCTACTTAATCGACACCCACTGGGCAGGTGCTGGAGATATTTCAGTTGACTTTTCTTTTTGTTAACTGAAATCTCCAGTAGGGGAGGTAATGATGAACGCGGCATGCACAATAAGCCGAATGTGGCTGGGGTGCTGGTTTGTATAACAACCAACCGCAAACTGAACCTGAACCTGATGAATCGGCTACAAGAAGAAACTGCTTTGGTTTTTAACCCTGCATTCACGAAAAAAGGGGTCATTTATCTATGGGACAGATGGCTCCCCCTTCCATCACCCTGGATGCGTTTTGGAATCTCTGAACTTCCATTTTTAGTGCATTTTCATCAATTTTGAAAAAAATGCACTTATGTGTCCGATATGTCTGTCTGTCCGTCTGTCCGTCTGTCCGTCCGTCCGTCCGTCCGTCCGAGTCGCAAAGGCTCCGAAACTACAAGAGCTAGAGACCTGCGGTTTTTTGCATGTTATCATGTATGGTCTGGAGGGTGGGCGAAATGATTTGGTTTTTCCAAAAAACTGCCTGGGGGGTAATTAAGAGGGTTTTCCCGTTGTATGAAAGTTCCATATACTTCGTCGGATTGAGCTCAATTTTGAATATGTTATATATCGCGTCAAATTTAGCAGATTATAGAACACGTGTTTGCCTCTTTCACTTAAGGGGGTGGGGTGAGAGGCCTCCGAAGGGGGGAAAAATTTAATTGCTCCGATTGAGCTGAAATTAAAAATGGTCTTGTAAAATGACAAAATAAGCAACTTTTGTTTCGGATTGTGGTCTCAAAAATGTAAAATAATGGACTCTGGGGGTCAATAAGTGGCCTCCGAAGACTTCCCTTGGCGGACAGAAGGGCAAAATTTCAAATTCAACCGATTGAGCTGAAACTTTGGCAACTGTTAGATAGCATTAAATCCAGCAAAAAACAGGTATACAGTAAGCCTCTATGACCTAAGGGTGAGGAGCTGTGAGCTCCCAAAGTTTGTATGAGGCGAAAATTTTGTAACTCCAATCGAACTGAAACTTGGGCAAATGTTAAATGACACTAAGTTCGTAAAATATTCTTCTACATTAAGGCTCTATGGCCTGTGGGATCAAAGTCAGGGGTCCAATAAGTTCCTGTAGTGCCGGAATTTGGGACAAAACATTTTCACTTCGACCCAACTTTTACGACAAAGCGGATTGAAAATGCACTCAAATGCGTTCGTCCCCGACTAAGCTTTAAACATGTTTTTTGTGTAAAAAGACGCTGGAGACACAATTGTTCTAATTGTTAAAAGTCTCCTGGAGCTTAAACTTTTTCTCGTCAGAAAAACAATCGTTGACGTTACGTGCCGGCGAATCAAGGCTCTGAATCTGGTTACTAGAGCAGCCTTTAGGATGGTTTTAAGGCCATGAACTAACTGTTAACGGGTTCTCGGAGTCCTCTGTCCTTAGAAATGATATTTTGGATCGTCGTTTTGAATATATTCATGAGTCTCCCTATTACTTTTACAGACTGAACCTCATTTTTTCGAAGTCTTTCACAAACCCTTTTGACGTACGAAGAGTCCGTTTTTGGCTGGGTTTTCGTACGCAGTCTCCTGAAAACGTTTCAAGATAAAGTCAAAAGATATCAGGTTTTTCCGGGCTCTTCAATGCATCCCTCTTAGAGGTAATTTTCGAATTTAACTCCACGATTAGTGTGCGCACAGCTTCTATGATTATTAAAAACATGTTTAAAGCTTAGTCGGGGACGAACGCATTTGAGTGCATTTTCAATTCGCTTTGTTACAAAAGTTGGGTCAAAAAGAAAATATTTTGTCCCAAATTCCATCACTGCAGAAACTTATTGGACCCCTGACTTTGATCCCACAGGCCAAAGAGCCTTAATGCAGAAGGATATTTCAGTGAATTTATGTCATCTGACATTTGCCCAATTTTAAGCTCAATTGGAGTTAAAACATTTTTGCCTCATACTTACTTTGGGAACCTTTAGCTCCTCACCCTTGGGTCATAGAGACTTACTGTGGAACTGTTTTTTGCTGGATTTAATACCATCTAACAGTTGCCAAGGTTTCAGCTCAATCGATTGAATTTGAAATTTGGGGCGGGTCTTGGGTGGCCCAAGGGGAAGTCTTTGGTAGCCACTTATTAACCCCCAGAGTCCGTTATTTTACATTTTTGAGACCATGACCCGAAATAAAAATTGCTTATTTTGTCATTTTACATGACCATTTTGAATTTCAGCTCAATCGGAGCAACTAAATTTTTCCCCCCTTCGAAGGCCTCTCACCCCACCCCCTTGAGTGATAGGGGCAAACATATGTTCTATGATTTGCTAGATTTGGCATGATGTATAATATATCCAAAATTCAGCTCAATCGGATGAAGTATATGGAACTTTCATACAACGAAAAAACCCCCTTAATTACCCCCCAGGCAGTTTTCCGGAAAAACCAAATCATTTCGCCCACCCTCCAGACCATACATGACACCATGCAAAAATTCGCAGGTCTCTATCTCTTGTAGTTTCGGAGCCTTTGTGACCCAGACGGACAGACGGGCAGACGGACAGACGGACATATCGGACATATAAGTGCATTTTTTTCAAAATTGATGAAAATGCACTTAAAATACTGCCAATCATGTGCCCTATATCTTTTTTTTTTCAATGGTCATGTATTTGGTGAAATTGCACAGGTCGATTTGGGATCTTTTTCCCTAAAGTTTGCTTATAATAAATTTCAAATATATTGTACCCCCTTCGTTGCTTGTAATACCTCAAAGAAAGAAATACTGCCACTCATGACTTTTGACTGGTGAAATGGAATCAAGAATTTCCGAACAACTCTGAAATCATAAGTAACCCTACATTAAAACTTGCTGGGTTTGATATAAAGAAACGTGAATGGAGTCTTTTGAACAGATGTCGAACTGTCGAGCTTGCTCAGCTGACTGTTCGTCATGTTAATGTTGCAAGAACATCCAAGTTTGTTCAATTTTCAAATTTGAAGGAAGTTTGGCTGACCTGAGTAATTGCTCAGAAGCTGGAGTAAGATAGTCACTTGGTTTGTTACTTTACTGCGGACTTGTATTCACACGTAATAATAATAATCGTGTTAATGTTTTACAACCAAAAATTTGAATGATTCCAGGGAAGCGTTAATGTTAAACAACCAAGTAAGTTGTTATATCTGAAAATTCTCTCAAAGAAGCACGCTTATATTAAAACCTTGAACTAAGTGAGACATACTGTGTTAACTCTTTAATAAATCGCTCCATATAGCTCAATAAGTTCAAAATGAATAATTTTGTTTCACCATTTTTACAGAACTGACGTTATAACCACTATAAAATAGGATCAAGAAATGGATTGAAAGCACTAAATCAATAAGTGAACTTGCGCCTCAGAAAATGGCCAGGGACGTTTGCGAAAGAAAAGAAACATGCTCATTATTCTGGGGCTAAGCCCTTTTGTTTGATATGCAACACATGCTCTTTCTCGACGACTCGAACAAGCGTTATAACGAAAAATTACCGAAAATAACTTTTAAAAGTCAACACTTAAAACTTAGGCATTTAGACATGCATCGTAAGATATTCTTTGCACTACGCAAGCACATAATATCTCCTTTTATTTGAAAATATGAAAACTTTATTTATATTTCTTTAATTAGAAAACGTTAGAATAAAGTTATGGAAATAACATACCCAGGATATAAGCAAGTGACAAAAAATTTAACATTGTTTTCTTTTTAACTTATCAATTGAATAGTTCTTAACGTGGGTTTTATTTTATGTTTAACTTCTTATTGACTTCTAACATTTTTCGGGTAAATGTAGTGATTTAATACATTATCTTATTTTGTACTGAGTGAACGTATCTACGAGTACCTATCTATTTACGTTTCAAGACATTTTGTGCATGTATGTACATATGGTTAACGCTATTATCAGTATAACTTGAGGCTCCAAAACAGAAATTTTTGGTAGGGTTAAGATCCTTCAAATATTATTACCATTTTAAACCACCATAACTAGCTTCATATAAAATCACTATTTATATTAATTGACGTTGTTAGCTGGAACCTTGTCGTATTTAAATATTGACATGATTTTTTTAAATAAACCATCGTAAATTCAAAAGTCAATATCAGGACATGTGATATATCTGTATTAAGTTTGCTTATCGCTACGAAATATACTTTATAACGCTTTATAACGCCAAAATAAAGTTAAAATAAAAAGTTTATTTTTAAGGTGATCAAGGTGATATTAAGTTATTTCTTTAGATTATGAAATGGACAAGGACATATGCAGAATCGAAATAAGGTATATACCACACAACAACAATAATTAAAACTTTAACACCATTTCGTCTATTTTTCACTAGGGTTTTTCTTAGGGTTTGAAATATACCGCACTTTTCAAAAATTTACCGATACGGGGTATATACCGGTACCTACATTGGTACGGTACTCGTGATTTTTTTTATTTGACTTAACCTCGACTTAACGAATACAAAATTATCAACCAATTTTCAACAGTAAAATTTTTTAAAAAAATATCACAAATTTGTATTTTATTTACTTAAGAATTATAAAGTAAGAAATATCGAAAAGAGTTTGGAAGAGAAACCAGAAATGTGGCCGAGTAGTTTTTAATCGACGATAAATTCAATCCATCAAATTCGAACTCAAAGTTGAAATAGTCCGAAAATAAAAATTTAGAAAGTTTCAAAACAAAAAATCAATAATTTAAAAAAATTCGTTACCCCGTACTTTGGCTCATTTTGTGTACCGGTACACAAAAGGTCGAACCCCAGTTTTTAGTGCATTTTCATCAAATTTGAAAAAAATGCACTTATGTTTCCGATATGTCTGTCCGTCCGAGTCGCAAAGGCTCTGAAACAACAAGAGCTAGAGACCTGTGGCTCTTTGCATGTTGTCATGTATGGTCTGGAAGGTGGCCTAAATGATTTCGTTTTTCCGGAAAACTGCCTGGGGGTAATAAAGGGGGTTTTCCCGTTGTATGAAAGTTCCATATACTTCATCTGATTGAACGGTCGAGAGAGTAGAAAATATCTTATCTCGCACCATTTTAAGACTTTCAAATATTCAAATCCAACGAACACGAGATAATGAAAACGGTTACAAGATTCACTTACTTACAAGTTTCACTCATAAATATTAACTTCAAAGGATTAAGTTTACGCGCGCTGTTATTGAAAATTGATTATAATAATAAAAATAAATAAATAAATATTAACTTCTAAATTTTATTAATTTATTTCGGTATTTTAGATAAATAATTTAAATTTCATCCCAAAAGGAAATCCACATGAATTTGCTTCCCATACAAATTTCGGGAGTTCCCCTCTCCCTCCCCTTAGTTAATAAGAGCACATACTATAGGAAGTTAACAAAGTTTGAGCTCAATCGGACGATCTTGAACATTCGCCCATTTGTCTTCCAAGGGGAGCCACACGTTTTCGAGACCATGTTTTGAAGCAAATGTTTCTAATAATGTAATTTTAAGTGCCTAAAAATTCAGCTCAATCGAACGAAGTATAAGGAGCATTCATACAACGGGTTTACCCCCCTCACTTCCCCCCTTGGGGTAATGGGGGTCTAAGATGTCTAACCTTCCACCCTAAAGACCATGTCCTACACGATACAGAAAACAGCAGGTGTCTATCTCTTCTGGTTCTTGAGTTATAAAGTTTCGGACGGACGGACAGACAGACAGACGGACATAGCAGATGCAATTTAGTGCATTTTTTCTCCATTTGAGGGAAAATGCACTAAAAATTATTTTTTACTACCTGAAACTTCGAATAGAGCCGTTTAAATTGAATTGAACTGAACGTCGCTGGCAGCGATACAACGAGTCAGCTACTTAGACCCTTCCCAAAGCTGTCATTAAACATCTGGATCACAAATATTCAAGCTTTTAGCCGTGGCGACAACAATAAACGGTTTTGGGGTGTAAATGAATGTGTCAAGAAGCGCAGCAACAAAATTCCCCAGTTCTAAGCCGACGATGATATCCTGACCACTCCGGCTGAAAAGTCGGAATCACTTCAAACACCTTAACTTCAAACACCAGCAATCTCCTGCACGACAACGATCTCGACTTCACTGCTCAGACTGAACATGAAGTCAAAGGCGTGTATTGAGCTAACTGAGGTTTAACCAAAACACCGTATTTTAGCTATCGAAGCTTAGCTTTTTGTAACAAATTGAAATTTCAAAAGACTACTGACTCCACATAACGGTCTGGTTTTGACTAAATCAACAACCCCCCCATCAGAGGCTTGGTACTCTCGAGTATGCCGCTATTAAACCTAATAATTATTGCTTGTGCTAGACTTTGATACTTTCTCGCCTACTGGAAACTAGCAAACGTCGTCGTAATCTAGAAGCCAGGCAAAAACTCTATGGGCCCAGCCAGCTACCGCCGCATCTCACTTCAAAGCAGCCGTTTGAAAATTCTCGAACAGACGCTTGCAGAGCTTCGTTGAAGAGAACAATATTCTTCCCCAGAACTGTTGCGCAAATAAGCTTGTGATTCACTTGGTAGCAGAAGATAGTTTTAATATACTTTTTAGTGCATTTTCATCAATTTTGAAAAAAATGCACTTATGTGTCCGATATGTCCGTCCGTCCGTCCGTCCGTCTGAGTCGCAAAGGCTCCGAAACTACAAGAGCTAGAGACCTGCGGCTTTTTGCATGTTGTCAGGTATGATCTAGAGGCTGGGTGAATTGTTTTGGTTTTTCCGAAAAACTGCCTGGGGGGTAATTAAGGGGGTTTTCCCGTTGTATGAAAGTTTCATATACTTCGTCTGATTGAGCTGAATTTTGCATATGTTATACATCATGTCAAATCTAGCAAATCATAGAACACATGTTTGCTCCTATCACTTAAGGGAGTGGGGTGAGAGGCCTTCGAAGGGGGGAAAAATTTAGTTGCTCCGATTGGGCTGAAATTCAGAACGGTCATGTAAAATGACATAATAAGCAACTTCTGTTTCGGGTCATGGTCTCAAAATGTAAAATAACGAACTCTGAGGGTCAATAAGTGGCCACCCAACACTTCCCATGGCGAACAGAAAGGCAAAATTTCATATTCAACCGATTGACCTGAAACTTTGGCATCTGCTAGATAGTAATAAATCCAGCAAAAAACAGTTCCAACAGTAAGCCTCTTTTACCTAAGGGTGTGGAGCTGAGAGCTCCCAAAGTCTTTGTGAGGCGAAAAATTTGTGCTCCAATTGGGTTGAAACTTGGACAAATGTTAGATGACATTAAATTTAGAAAAATATCCTCCTGCATTAAGGCTCTATGACCTGTGGGATCAAAGTCAGGGGTCCAATAAGTTTCTGCAGTGACGAAATTTGAGACAAAATATTTTCACTTCGACCCAACTTTTGCAACAAAGCGAATTGAAAATGCACTCAAATGCGTTCGTCCCCGACTAAGCTTTTAACATGTTTTAATTTTACAACCGCTTCTCTTCACAGCAAGAGCAAGAATGAAGAACCTAGAAGTTTGTTAAAAATCAGGCCTGCTAATATTTGATATTATCAATATTTGAATTACCTATTGTCAGATTCAAATATCCAACAAGGACGACCTGCATGGATTTGTTAGGCTTCTTGCTCTCGACAGAGACGAAGAAATGGCAGTTCTGGAGGAAGCTGTGGGCCATCATAACGAAATACCTAGATCAGTAGGAGACGATCAGACTTTAGAGTACGCCATTCAATCAAAGGCACGTTTGACGACCATAAGCCTTACCAATTGTGCTATTGTGACCATTCAAATTATTTTTCGTAAAACCATCGATGTTCTTACATTTGTAAAGATCATCAACGTAGCTATTCACTTTTTCATGAACACGCGAATTGATGTCTGGCCCAATTGGTAAGGCTTATGGTCTTTTTAAAATTCATAAGCCTGATGAAACTCTTTGTCCAATTTTTTCTTACATCGACACACCCACTTATAATATCGCAAAGTATTTCACAAATATTTTGAACGATGTTGTTGGTAACACGGAACATTATATTAAAATAGCAAAGAATTCAAAAAGAAAATTTCAAGTCTGAAGATTACAAGAATTCATCAACAATTTTCTTTTGATGTAGTTAGTCTTTTCACAAATATTCCAATCGACTTAGTGAACGAAGTTATAAGCAAGAAATGGGATAAAATCAAAAACTTTACGTCACTGGACAAGACAATTTTTCTTGAAGGAATAAGAGTAATTACTAACAACTGCAGTTCTAACAGCACAGTCGTGCTAACCAGACGTGTTATTTGCTCTGTGCTGATTTTGAGAAACAAAACCTTAAATTGTGAGGCGAAACGCCAACCAGTGAAAAAGCGTATTCTAGCCCGAATTTCCGGCAAATCTCACCAGAGAGACCCATCTTCCACCAACCTACATCCCTTGTGAGCCCCAGCGATCCAGAAATTCAGTAGATTAGAGATTCCACGTGGCGATCGAGGCCGTGCTTAGCCGAGTTCTAGAAGGCATGGCGAGTCAGGGAGCATTCTCTGCATGGGGAGCAGAGCAAGAGAACGGGAAGTTCCTTGTTATGCACCTGAACGACGACAAGAGGAAGCTAGAGGAGCAAAGTCGGTTCCTTCTGAAAAAATTCACCGAAGCAACAGTCGGCAAGACTTCAAGAGTAAGTGCTCTACGCAACGGAGACATGCTTGTGAGAGCCATCGACACCAGGAAAGCCAAAAAAGCCATCGAGACCGGAACGCATAAGCTAACCCTCCCAAACGAGACCCTCACCATCACGATCACCGCCCACGTCCAGCAAAGGAGTAATTTTTAATGAACGCCTGGCCAAAGAGAAGGAAGAGGATATTCTGAGCCTGCTAGCAGACCAAGGAGTAAAGGAGGTTCGCAAGATCCAGACCAAGAAGAACGGCCAACTCGTCGACTCCTCGCTCATCATCTTGACCTTCAACACGACCCAGCTCCCCACCTCAATTTCGATGTTTCTAAGAACCGTATCTGTACGCCAATACTACGACAACCCGCTGCGCTGTAGGAAATGCCAGAAACTGAAACATACGAAGAACCACTGCCCCTCACAAGTAAGCATATGCTACAAGTGTGCCGAACCGCTTCCCGACGATGACGCAGCAGCCCCACACGCATGCAATGAAAACAAGTGCGTAAACTGTAATGGCCACCATGTCTCCTCTAACCCGAAACTAAAGAAAAGGCAATCAAGAAACTTCAGATAGATCACGGATAGCCCTACGGAAAGGCAAAGGCAGTGATAAAGAAGGAAAACGCCCCTGCAACCTCGCAACTGGCAGGAATCGTGAAGTCTCAGCAGCTACGCGAAAACGACGTCCTTAAGGCTGAGCTAGAGATCCTCAGGAAAGAAATTGGCCTTAAGCTCAAATCCAAGGACGACGAGATCAAGGAGCTGAAGAGCATCAGCAAGGAACTACGAGCCAGCAGAACACACAGCAGCACCGCAACCCCCCAGCCTAAACGCAAGAGTCAGAGAACCAGCGAGCCCCCGAAAACTGACGACGAAGAAGAGCCAAAGGAGGAAATCACCGACGACAACGTCGCGATGTTCCCAGACAACATCAAGAAGAGCTACAAGGCCAAAAAGAAGGAGCTGAAGGATCAGGGTAAGATAGCTAGATTTTATCACGATAGATGCAAAGGAATAATCGAAATTTCTGATGTTGAGAATAATGATATGGACTTGTAATCCCTATTTTTGTGAATATTTCAAATGCGTTGCTCTTATGATTTTATCGCGATTCAATTTACTTTTCTCTTCACTTTCTTTCAAGACACTATTTTTTCTTTTTTTTTATTTTTCAAAACAGAACCCAAACCCCTGCATTGTTTTCTGTCCTCCCCTGACCCCACCCAAACTTTCCTGCTTTTTCCATTATGAAGATCGTTCAATGGAACTGCAGAGGCATTAGAAACAAGGGTGCAGATTTGAGACACATTTTGACGGACGAAAACGTGGCCATCTTTGTTGTGCAAGAGACGAAACTTCACCCTTCTGACGACTATGAATTCCGAGACTTTGTGACTTTCGCGAAATCACTCGACTCAGACGGAAACTCTAAGGGCGGAGTTGCTGTTCTTTGCAAGAGCAGCCTCTGTCCCTCTGAGATCGTGCTTTCGACAACGTGACTTACGACGAACTGAAGGACCTTCACGACCAACTGACGGGAGATTTCTTGATTCTTGGGGACTTCAACGGACATCACGCCCTTTGGGGTTCCGAACACGACGACAGACTTGGGAACATTTTGACTGACTTTATGAAAGACTTTTCACTTCACCTACTGAACAACGACGACGAATTTACTTACTACACGACCGCACTGGCAAATCCAGCACCCTCGACCTCTTTATCTGCTTCCAATCTCTCGCATCGCTTTTTTCGTGGCGCACTTACGAGGGCCAGAACACCAGCGACCACCTTTCGATCATTCTCACGTACGGAAGAGACGACTTCCGGGTGGGAAACGACGTGACTCGCTTCAACGTGGGGGGAAGCTTCAACTGGGAACTCTTTCGGGAGAAGACCCGCGGGGACTTTCCCGCAGCGATCCAGCCTGGAGAGGACGTCGTTTCCATTTACGGGCAGTTTGTCGGCTTCATTATCGGTGCGGCGCGCAAATCAATCCCAGTCTTGCGCCCAGGGAACTACCGTCACAACGTTTCCTGGTGAAACGACGAGATTTGGGTTCTCTGGAGAAGGAGAAAGACCCTGTTCAGGAGGTTCAAGCGGAATCGAGACCTGGAGAACTTTGCCAAGATGAAAGAGGCAACCAGGGCACTCCAGAGAGCCATTATCACTGCAAAACGGGAGTCCTGGCAGGACTTCGTGTGCTCGATGAACCCCCTTACCGGCCTCCACGACTCGTGGAAGAAGCTGAATGCCCTTCGAGGCCGCAGGAAGAAGAACGTAGTCCAGAACCTGGCACACGACGGGCAGACGAGCTCTGACCCTCGCGAAATCTCCGACATTCTCGCTCGCACCTCTCAGGAGAATTCAGCCGACACAAAATATTCTCTCACCTCGCGAATCAAGAAACTCGAGCTCGAGATGCGCCCTCTTCAGATCCCCGAATCTCTTGACTCTCTGAACTCCCCATTTACTTGGAGCGAGTTCTGCCACGCGGTTAGTGCTGGGAAAGACTTATGGGAAGTCACATTTCCCCAGTTTTAGCAAATCTTGTTTTAGAAGATTTAGAAACTACTTCCATTGATTCACTCATAAGTAAAGAAAAATTAAGATATTGTACATGGGCCAATATGTTGACGATTGCTACCTGATTTTTAACCCAAGACATCTGATCTGAATACAATTTTGGAAGTTTTTAATGCTCAACACCCACGGCTAAAATTTCCTGTTGAAATAGAAAATGAGTCTTAATTGCCTGTGATGTTCCACCGAATAAAAAGCTACCTATCCACATACATATAATATTAAACTTGTTGGAAGACTACGAGTTGAGACACGAACATACACCTTTTAGTCTTTACTTGTCAAGAATCAAATTTAGCTAAGCCGACGCGTTTCGAAGCTTGCGCTTCATCAACTGGGCTGTGTTCGACTGACTTAAAGAGAGGCTCTCGTACTTGATGTACGTGTCTTTGCTGAAGAAACCTTAGGGGCTCGTACATCGCTGAATCTGTTGTCTCGTGAGGCGAAACAGTGAAGATCTTATCGGAGGCTCGTCCTCGTCCATGAGCGGGCAGTCAGAAGTGGCGATGAAAAGGCTCTCCCACGCGTTCAAGTGGAAGGACTTCCTGACTGCCTTCACCAGACCCCCCTCTTCCCACTATTCCGTGGTTCTGGGTCACGGCGTGGGTGGCTACGCTTGAGTCCTCGACCTTTCGGTTGAGCGTAGCGCGATGATGCTTTTTCAGGCGAGTCCTCACAGACCTCTTGGTTTGGCCGTAAAACACGGCCTCGCAGTCGCGGCACGGCATGGAATTCAGGGTTGATAATGGACAGGGAAGACTACGACAACAAGGTCTTGAACATGATCTCCGACTGCCCTTACAGACTCCTCACCTAGAAAAACGGAAAGCCGCGGAATCCGCTCCCCTCCATGTTTCAAAAAAACTGTTTTTCTTTGAAAGGAGCCATTAGTAAAATTGAAGAATTATCAGAATTTTTGGTTGAAATTAGAATAGAACCAAACTTTGGTAAACTTAATCCTCAGCGACCACTTCAAAAACATTTTTGTAGCTTGATTTCACCGGAATAAAATGAAATGAAACGAAATTTTCGAAACCTGACTCATTAATATAAAATTTGTAAATAATTTTTGTTGCAAAACTTTATTTTTTGTGCTGATTCATGATGTTTTCAATACATGATGTAATAGTTTATAACTTTTCAAATATGATCATGAATTTTTTGTTGAAATTAGAGTAGAACCAAACTTTGGTAAACTTAATCCAAATTTAGATTCAATTCCATACACCATTGGTACCGCTAGTCGATATCCTCCAACGTGGTCGGGGTTTACTTGTTTATGAAGGTCTTCCTTTGCTGCTTTAATAATTTGTTCTGAGCCAGTTGGTCTACTTCCTCCAAAATCAACAAAGAACATTCTTTGCAATAATTCATAGGTCACCAATGTCACACCAAATTGTGGAGAGGAACGAAAAACTCGGGCTGAAAAATAAAGTTAAAATTAAAAATTTTAATATAATGCTAAAATCGTCCATTCTCAGCGTGGCGAACGCACCAAATGTTTCATTTAGTCTTCTAATTTTGGAGGGGTTTTTAACCTACAGCTGCCAATTTGGGCTTAAACTGTCAGCTGGATTTAGAGATACTTGGTTCTTTGTCTTTTTAGTAGAAATTGAGGAAGAATGATTGAAGAAGACATTGGTCGACTTCTCATGATTTTGTACGTCCTCAATATGTATCTCTTTATCATAGTTTTAAATTAGGTGCGTTTCGACAGGCTGACACATTCATTGGCTCTCATTTCTAAACCACTGACGAAGAGCCCTTAAAACTTGCGCACATATTTTTTTTTACTCAAAATGAGAGGGGCTGTGAAAGGATTGATTTTTAGCACCTCCTGGAGAGAATTTATTAACCAAAAGGTCCATTTTCCCTTACAAAATGGGCCTAAAACTTTGAATTTCGGTCATAAAAAACTACTTATGGTAGCTTAATGAAACCAGGCATGAGTGTTGAATCTGGAAAGGTCCTAAAGCTCCTTAAAGTCGGAGATTAGCTAAAGGGTGCATTTTCAAAGATTTCGAAAAGGCCAAACTTTGAGGGCTCCTAGCTCCGTCCCTGTACATGGTAGGGGTCACTTGTGGTACCATGATTTACTAGATTTTGCACAAACTACAACATACTAAGGTCGGTAAGGGTAGGTTAAGCGCAACACATCGCCTCGGCGACATAACCTCTCCCTGTCAAGTTAACCCCACGTCCACGTTCGTACCAACTGGGGTATATTCAGCAACGATTGCACGCATACGGGGCTCTGACATGAAGGGCGACTCAGGGCGCCCCAAAACCCTCTCTTATCATCTTCGTATATAGGAGGGCGTAGAAGGAAATGGTCTACGCCTTGGCCCTCCGGTAAATTAGGGGGTTGGGACCGAGGCTTGCAACCTGGTCCCAGAACACAATAGCGCGAGCGAAATGTGAAAAATGCCCCGCAACGAACGGAAGAAGAGAAGAAGAAACCGGACCTTCGATTGGGTGGCTAGGAGGTCGCCCGAGGCTATCGGCAACGAAACGGAAACGGGAAATGGACATGAGAATTGGAACCTGGAACGTAAGGGGTCAGACTTACAGACCAGGAGGACTGATTATGCTGACCAAAGAGCAGATCGACATTGCTGCTATTCAGGAGAGCGGATACAACAAGGACGCCCAGAACACCCGCTACAACGGATACCTGATCCTCCATAGCAGTAGATGTCGAGGACATGTACTTGGCACTGCCTTCCTCGTAGCCAGGCGGATGGAACACCTGGTCTTAGACTTCCGAGCGATCGATGAGCGAATGTGCGTGCTGCGACTGAAAGGCCGCTTCAAGAACATCAGAGGTAGGAAAAGCGTCTGCATAAGCGCAAGAAACGAGAGCTTCAAGACAGGACGCTGCTTGAGCTCGAGAGGCTCCAAAGCGCTAACGAGTCCCGCAAGTTCTACAAGAACATCAACCACCAACGGAGAGGCTTCAACCCCAGGCTGAACATCTCTAGAGTGGTGGACGGTACCCTGCTCACCACGAAACAGGATATTCTTGGACATTTTAGGGAGCATTTCAACGGCCTCTGTAACGGGAGTCTGGAGGCCGGTGACAACGATGTCTCTCACTTGAACGACGACGGTCGTGAAGTGGCCACGCCAACACGAGAAGAAGTCTCGGCGGCCCTCTCCTCACTCAAAAACAACAAAGCCCCTGGCCCGGATAACATCGCAGCAGAACTGCTGAAGCAGTGTGGTGAGGAGGTGGCAAACGTGCTGTACCAACTAGTTCGGAATATCTGGCGTGAAGAGTCGCTGCCCAGAGAGCTGCTCGAGGGGGCCATTGTACCTCTGCATAAGAAGGGCGATAAACTGGACTGCGAAAACTACCGCGGGATTGCTCTGCTCAACGCGGCGTACAAAGTTTTCGCAAAAGTACTCTACAATCGACTAGTGGCACGCGCCGAGACAGTCATTGGGGAATATCAATGCGGATTCAGACGTGATCGCTCAACAACAGATCAGATCTTCAACCTACGTCTGATTGTGCAAAGAGGCAGTGAGTTTCAAGTCCAGACGCAACATCTATTCATTTGCTTCAAACAGGCTTATGACAGGGCCAGACGTAGAGAGTTGTTTGTTGCGATGAAGGAGCAGGGCTTTGAAACGAAATTGATTCGATTGGTGAAAGCGACACTTGATGGTACCACGTGTCGTGTCAAAGTGCAGAACAACGTATCCGATACTTTTGCAGTCAGAGAGGGACTGAGGCAGGTCGACGCCCTTTCATGTCTGCTCTTCAACCTCGCCCTTGAGATGGCCTTTAGATGTGCAGGCATCTCAACCAGTAGAAAACTACTCAACGGGCTGGTACAGATTCTGGGCTTTGCAGATGATCTGGACATAGCCGTTCGGACAAAATCTGTAGTATCGGATACTTTCACCAATCTCAAGACACAGGCAGACCCCAATAAAACTAAATGACGATGAGGCTTCGTCAAAATCAACTGATGAAAACAAAAATGTTTGCCTCTCGGAGCGACATAGGAACTGACGACTTCATTTACTCAAACCCTGTAACTCTTCAACGGATTGACTTAAAAGGCTGAACATAATTTTGAAAACTATTGAAATTTTAACTGCATTGAAAAATTTTAAACATCAATTCTAAAATATCGACCTTCAGTTTTGC
Organism: Forcipomyia taiwana; assembly: GCA_963930915.1. Classification (NCBI taxonomy): domain Eukaryota; kingdom Metazoa; phylum Arthropoda; class Insecta; order Diptera; family Ceratopogonidae; genus Forcipomyia; species Forcipomyia taiwana. The sequence goes on along the minus strand of CAWVOI010000035.1, from coordinate 60,096 downwards.
ACTTAAATGACCACTAGATCCGTCATTTTACATTCAAGGGGATATGTTTCTCGATAAATATTTCTCAATTTGTCATTTTGCGTGACCATTCTAAGTTTTAGCCAATTCTGCTGAAATAAATAAGCTCACGTATGGGAACCTATTAAATTTAGGTCAAAAACCGGTTTCTAGCATCCTTAAATCCCTACTCCTCCTCAGAAAAGAGTCAGACAAATACAAATGAGTACTTTTTGAAAGGTTTTTAAATTGTCTACAAAACCTACTAAAGATTATTTTTTGGAACTAACAAAAATAAAGTAATCACCGAATTATGATTTTGCGAAGTCAAAGTAAGCGACGAATAATGTGTCCTAAGTCCCCCCTTAATTTGACATTTTACATAACTATTCTGTATTTTAGCTCAATTGGAGCAACTAAAACTTTCCCCTCTTTGGTGCCCCCTCACCCCACCCCCTTAAGAAATAGGGACAAACATGTGTTATATGATTTGCTAGATTTGACACGATGTATAAAATATCCAAAATTCAGCTCAATCGGACCAAGTATATGGATTTTTCATACAACGAGAAAACCCCCCTATTTACCCCCCATGCAGTTTTTCGGAAGTACCAAAGTCTTTCGCTTACCCTCCAGACCATACATGACATCATGGAAAAAGCTCTTGTAGTTTCGGAGCCTTTGCGACTCAGACGGAAAGACGGATGGACGATTGGACGGGAGACGGACAAATCGCACACATATGTGAATTTTTTTGAATTGAATTGAAGAACGAAAATGTTCTAAAAGTGGACTAAATTTTTGATTTCCTTTCAATGATTATGCCGGGTTATCATTTCCATAGCCCAAATTTCAGTTCAAAGTTAAAATTTTTGACGATTTTTATTGCTGCTTCACTTTGAACATTTTTCAGAAATCACTTATTGTGGGAGAACTTTTTTTATACCTTAACTAAGTCGCATTTTAAAAATGTATGGTTGTCAGAAAAATATTTTACTGGAAAATTTTTGAAAATGCACTAAAAATCCTTTAAGTCGATAAAACCTAAAGTCTGATTAACTTGTGCTGATGAAACGAAACCAAAAACGCTTATGAAGTGTGTGTGACACCTCCTTTTAGAGAAAAATATCAAACGTCGGGTGGCAAAAAAATTGATTGTACCTGTTGTTCCTTTCCAAAAAGCTTTAAACCCTTCTTCTGCATAGATTTTCCTTGCTGCATCCAGCACTCCACTATACGTTGTTTGACCACTTCTCGCAACAACTTGTAATCTTGTTTTTATAACATCGGCAGGAGTAACTAATGAAGCTGCAGGTATCCCAGCAATTGCTCCCGAAACGAGTAGAGACAAAGGATGATTATACCTAGATGAAAAATTTCGTTGAAATTGACTTTTTAATTATGTAAAAGCTTAAAAGGTCGAAAGTTCTATAGATAAAGTTTTCGCCAAAAGTAAACTGCTTTGTAAGCAGGCGTAGGTTAAACTGAGAGAAGAAGATCATGCAGCTCCCGAAGACCCATCTTGAAAGAGTCAAGAATTCTTCAGTATCGCCCCCACTTTATTTTACCGTGCGCGCCATATTAGCCGTATTCTTGTCTTGCACCAAGAAAACAGTTGAGCAGAACCTCTCGATTGCAAGTACCTTTCTCTACCAATTAGGCTACCTCTGGCCCCTTGTAAGCAAGAGTTCAGAATATCTGGTTATGATTTTTATTAATTTAGAAGAATTTTCATTCTTGTAACTCACCCATTTTCATCAGCAAAACGTTTTTTTGTGTGTGCGTATGCGGGAAAATAAATGGCTGAAAAAGGAATGTCACGCAAGAAACAAGCACGGGCTCCTTTATACAATCCAAAAAATCCTAGATCTTTTACAACCGACCATGCGCGGATCTTAGACCCACCAGCGATTTCACCCGCCACTTGCAAACGAATCTTTACGATCTCAAGAGGATTAGTAAAAACAACTTGTGATCCACCGGCACATCCTCCTGCAAGCATTTCAGCCCAAAGCTCCATGTTTCCAGCAGAATCGCTCAACTTGTCTCGAACTAAATCATTAACGGTAAGCTTGATGGCTTTTTCGGGAGCAACTCCTAAAAGTTGAGGCACTAATCCTCTATAAAGTCCAACAAAGCCTTCGTGTCGGATAACTTTTTTGCAACAATCCCACGAATTTCTATAAGCCACCTCTCCAATAAACGATCCAGTGCGTTGGTTTTGCATCCTTGTCTTCACTAAATCGATAGGATAAACAGCGGTAGCTCCAACAGCTGAAATTCGTAAACAAAAATTTACTTACTAATTAATAATGCAGCTTAATCAAAATTCAAATTCATTATTTCTTATTCTAATACACCCAAAGACAACTAGAATACAGCTGAAACACCCAGATCGCAAAAGTTAGGAAGTTTAATTGAACAAGTGGTTTTAATTGGGTACCGCTGAACTCTCCTTAAAAATCTTAAAATGTTAATATGTGGACTTTTTCCTTCAGACCTACCGTTCCCGAGATATTGGTCCTTAAAGTTGGACTTTTGGGTATCCTCTGTGGGAGGTAGGGTTTTTCATATCTGTTTAACAGAAACAGTATAACAGCTGTTTTTTTTTCGAAAAACAGCATTACAGAAAACAGCTGTTATTTTCGAGCTGATTTTCTGTTATTATAAAATTCCATTTTCAAGGAATTTCCTTGTGTATTTGGTACATATGGAATATGATCATTCAATAACGAAAATTAATTTTTGTCAGCAATTTTTTTCTAAAAAAGTAAAACCGTGACTGTAAAAGATTTAAAAGTGAGGAAATAATGTTTAATTTACGATATTTTCCTAAATTATGTTGTATTTAAACTCATATAAATGTCTAACATCTGGAATTTACTAAAAAGCGTAAAAACCCGCAAACAAAAGAGGTTGGGAGGTTTAACTCTTTGCTCTCAATAAAACCAACACCTACTGATGTTGAAAGGGTGTTTCTGTCTGCACCAATTTATGTACAAAAATTAGGTCGCGACTTTCAGATAATTCAATTCAAGCTTTGATATTTTTAAAATACTGTTATAAAATTAAAAAAATATAAAATACCTACCTACCTACTTGGTAAAATAAAATTCGTACTAAAAAAAACCTTTAATTTTGCATATTTTAGGGAAAATTTCAGTAAATATTAAAAAAACAAAACAGCTGTTAACAGTTGTTTTTAAAACACTGTTAACAGAAACAGCTGTTTTTTTAAAACCCTGTTTTTGAAAAACCCTAGTGGGAGGGGTCAACTTTGAACGACCATATTTTTTTTGTAGTTTGTGTGGGCCCTTTGAAAAAGTATAGCTGAGAGGGAAAAATGTAAAATTCCATTTAAAAAAATTCTTGAATTTTCTTTAAAAATTTGTTGTCAGATTTCCATTAATTTTATAAAGTTTTGTATATGAGTTCAATCATTAAAATTGGACTTCTGGTTTTAAAGAAACACTCAAAATTTTAGGACCATTTTTTCATTCATATGATATCGAATTTTCAAAGTAACCTCTATTGCTGAAACGATAGACGCTGAGGAACTTAGTTTTGAACCTGACCATATGTTCTAACTTTCATTTCAACTGAAACATATCACTATTTAAAAGTTCAAGCACCATTCTGAAAATCACCCAATTTCATACACAAAATCCGATTTTATCGAGAAGTGCACTCGATTGAAAGAAACACTTTGTGTATTATCTATGCTTCGTGTGGGTAAAGCCAAGTTTTAAAAGACTTATTTTTTATGTAGGTTTCGGCTTTTAAGCCATCCTCAGCATCTATAATGTATTATTAACATAACATTTTTCTAAGACTCAATACAATTTACTATTTGAAATAGAAGTAGAATTTAGAAAATTTTTCGAGTGAAGAGGCAGTTAGAGGTTTATGATATCTCAATTTTGACAACACTTTGTACCTCAGAAACCTTGACTTGACTTCCACATAAAATATGTACTAGATAGCATAAATACTAGCGGCAAAGCTTCATATAAAACGTAGCTATGTATTACCTCCCGCAATTGATCCAAGTGTGAAACGATAAGCACTCTCCAGTAGTTGAATAACAAAACCTCTATCAGCAGGACTGTCAACAGCTTTCAAATCAGTTACTCTTGGAGTGGTCACGTTTTTGATGTAATGCTCAGGAGCAATGTTGCTTAAATCTTTGTAAACAATACGTCTGTAAAAGACATATTTTTTTATGATTAATATGTTTAATATGTATGTATGTATGTATGTCAGTACGCACTACAAGCTAGTAATAGATAATATATGCAAAAGATTAGCTCTAATTTCTACTCCTTTCAATTAGGCAAGACATGTAGATTTTATGAAGGTCATTGGTTTCGAAACACATAAAAACTATTCGATTAATAAATTCAACTAGGAGAAGACCCCTTGCTAGCACTTGTTTCGCTCGCCGCTCCGCACCTCGCTTCGCACGGCTCGCCAACCCCCCATTTTTCCTACGGCAAAATCTGGTGGCACAACGCGCCAATTTTATAAGATTTTATGACATTTAAGATAAGATTGTTCTGAGAGTCAAAGGTCACGGAGGTCCCGAAGGTCCTATTGTGACCCATCTTGACAGAGTCAAGAGTTCCTCAGTAGCGCCCCCCATCTTATACTGCCGTACGCGCCATAGCAGTCGCATTCTTGGCTTGCACCAAGAACACAGTTGAGCAGAAGTTGCCTCGGCCGAGTTTCGAACGTACGACCTCTCGATCGCAAGTCCGTTACTCTACTGATTAGGCTACCTCTGCCCCCTTATGACATTTAATACGCCACCAGGGGCTCCAATGCGCCTCTTGCTTGCTCCGCAAGGCTAGCCAATCCCCACCCCCTTTTTGTTAACTACTTTTCTTAAACAACCCAAATTTATGAGTTTTCTTATTGATTAAATAAGAAATTTTACATATGATCACAGACTACTTAAGTACCTAGACACCCAGATCGCAAGAGTATGTAAATTTTGTTCGAAAAGTGGATTAACTTGGGTACCGTCGGACTCTCCTTAAAAAATGTAAAAACGTTAATATGTGGTTTTTTTCCCTCAGATCTACCGTTCTCGAGATATTAGCCTTCAAAGTTGGACCCTTTTGGCATCCTCTGTGGGAGGGGTCAACTTCGACCGACCATAACTAGCTTATAATTCAATTTTTCAGGCTAATTTTTTTTATGTAGTCTGTGTCAACTATGGCTTATTAAAAAAGTATAGCTTTGAGGTAGAAATCTAAAATTCCATTGAAAAAATTTTTTTTGGAATTTTTACCAATAATTCATCTTTCTCATAAAATAGCGTAGAGTTGCTGCGGTACAATGAGCTGGACTCTAGTATTTTATGTAGATATTATCCAAGGTATCCGAGGTACAAAGGGTTTTTCTCGATCTATCGCACTTCTCGAGAAAATTGGGGTTATGTGTGTGCTTTATGAAATGTCAATGAAAGTGAAATTTCTTTCAATTAGTTATCGACCTAAACTTGATTCAATGAACTTAATTTCACTATATGAGATGCATTATACAGTTTGTACAGCGTACAGTGTGTTAAATAAAGCCTCACAATTGTGGTAAACGGTCACGAAAAAATCGTATTAAATATGAGGTGCTCCCAAATATGAAATAACATATATCCCCTAGCTTAACTTTAGGCGTTCCTATTACTGAAGCTGGTGTCAAAAGAGCGACCGTTCAGCCAAAACAGGTGACTATAAAGTAAACTGGGTGCCCTAGATCTGAAATAGGCGCCCCATAGATAAAACAGGCATTGATAAAACAGGCTCATAGATGAAACAGAGATAAAACAAGTACCTCTTAAGCTCAGCTATACATACACCTTAGGGATAAACTGTGCGGCCCAATATAGCTTGGCTAATCGCCCCACATTTAAACCAGTCACACCCAGAGCTCAGCTAGGCAACCCAGTGATAAAACTAGACTGAAACTAGGCGCCCCCAATGCAAAGGGGCACCTAAAGAACTCACCCAGGCGCCCTCAAAACTAAAACAAACGCCCTAAATCGAAAAATAAGACTTCTGAACTGGGAAAAATCATAAAAGCTTGGCGCCAAAGAAGCCCCATTTTAGTCAAAAACAATTAGTAATTTATTCAATCGTCAGGCGCCTTCGTTGAGGTTCAACATACCCTAAATACGCTCCTGTATTTTGTAGTATTTTAAGTACCTCTGCCCCCATAGATCCTGCATATTTTTGATACAGTTGCGAGAGGTGGATTCTTATTTACGAGTTGTTTTGCGTGTGAGGAGCGAAGCGAGTATCGAAAATATTCATTTTTGTATTTTAATTTGTTTTAAATGGAGACTGGAGACAATGGCCTAAAATCCACCACTAAATACGATTGGAAAACATTTATACTTCACACTATAATAAAAGCTGTTAATCACTTCAAAGTTTACCTACCCAGATTGCTGTATGGCGTTTGTTATTTGGAAAAGAATATCCACTTCAAGAGGAGTAATTTGACTAAGAATTCTGGATGAATGCAAGAGCTCATCTTTAGAAATAGGTTCGTTTCTGTTTCCGTTTGTTGCGTTTAAATATATGCGTTTAATCAATTCCATGTTATTAAGCAAGTAGTTGAAGGCCATGAAGTAAGGAAAACTGACTTTTCTTCCTTCTGTTACCTAAAATACAATAAAAAGGACGTAATGTAAGAAAAAGAATATTTTAGAAAAAAAATTAAGAGAAACTGCCAAGTGCAAAATAGATCTTAGAAAAGTCTAACTGCATTGAATTTTAACAGTTTTGGCTAAACATCCTACTCACTTTTTCAATCTGCGTTATAAGTTTTGTTACATATCGTAATGCTAACACTAGTCAACAAAATTTTGGTTTGTTTTTTCTGGAGCTGCCCATTGTTCTATGTCTACTAATTAGTCCAAAGAATCTTTTCATGAGGAGTGAATTTGTTCAGGGACTCCGTATTTTGTACTAAGTCTTTGTGAAAAAAATTTCTTCGTCTAAAATTTACCGTATAGTCTCGCGCTCGAATATACATCTTAATTTTTTACGTGCAGATTTGTTATTGTTCACGGGTTATACGCAAACGTGAAAATTTCAAAAATTACATGTTCACGTTCATCTGTGCCCACGACGAAGAAAAAATCTTCTCGAGACCAGCAGAGGAGGCAGAGGGAGCCTAATCGGTAGGGAAACCGACTTGCGATCGAGAGGTTTTGCTCAACTGTGTTCTTGGTGCAAGCCAAAAAAGCGACTGCTATTATGCGTACGGAAAAATAAAGTTAGGGGCGCTACTGAGGAATTCTCGGCCCTGTCAAGATGGGTCACAATGGGATCATCGAGACCTGCGTGACTTAAGGAATTTTCAATGTTGACATTATTGAGCCAAATCAGTCAAATTTTCTGATTTTCGACCCCCTCAAAGCCGCCATCTTGGAAGCTAGGTATATTACGGGATGTGATACCCTTGAATCGTCCGTTTTTGAGGTTTTGAGTTGGGGTTTTTGAGAGGTCTCCCTCAACTTTTTAAGACGCTTCAGATGGTGCTCAAATTTTGACCCCGGAAGCTCCTGGTGAGGAGCTAGAGGTCTTTTTCGGGGGATTTCGGGGGTCAAGAGATAGGAAAATTTAATTTTTTTTTTTTATATTTCAAATTTGAGGCCGAATACATCCGAAAAGAGGCTCTGGTCAAGAAAATCAGATTTTCCCCAAGTTTCCCGAAGACCCAAGTTTCAGAGCTGAAACTTGGGTAAATGTTAGATGAAATTAAATTCAGCCAAATATCCTTCTACATTAAGGCTCTATGACCTGTGGGATCGAAGTCAGGGGTCCAACAAGTTTCTGCAGTGACGGAATTCGGGACAACATATTTTCACTTCGACCCAACTTTTGCAACAAAGCGAATTGAAAATGCACTCAAATGCGTTCGTCCCCGACTAAGCTTTAAACATGTTTTATTTAACACCTCAAGAAAAAATTATACTGGGACATTTCATGCGTCTTAGAGGCATGTTAGCTTGGGGGTTTAGTTTAAGAGGGGTACGACCTAATCTCAGGAGAAGGGAGTTGTTGCCCAGATGTATGTAAAACACAACTTTTCTTTACCATATATGATGCGATCATACACGCATACGCAGATTAATATAGTAAACAACTGAACTTTTAGATCTCAGGTGTAAGGAACTCATGGGTAGGGGTAAACATTTGTTAAACTCTTTGAAAGAAAAATTTTCTTAAGGGGGGACTAAAGACACATTATTCGTCGCCTACTTTGACCTCAAATAATATTACGGTGATTATTTTAATTTTTGGGGTTCGAAAAAATTCGACTCCAGGTCCTGAAACCTGTTTTAAACGCTTCTCCGGGATCCCAAACCATGTCGTTAACTTTTTTCCGCATCAAAATCGATGCAGAAATAGCTTAAACATTTAGGTCATTAGGTATTAATTATATTTAGGTCAAAAACCGATTTCTAGCATCCTAAAATCCCTATTCCTCCTCAGAAAGGGTCAGACAAATACAAATGAGTACTTTCAGAAAAGTTTTAAATTGTCTACAAAACAGAGACGTAACCAGGGGGGGCCAGGCCAAGTAACCCAAAACTTGCAGAAACGTGTAAATCCTCATTAATCCTGAAATGAGGGGGTGGGGGGTAGAGTGAGGGAGGGCAACGTAGGAGCTTTGGTTAGATTTGAAAGAGGCAACATTTAAGCCACTTCAAACTTTCGAAAACCTAGCGACTTTGTTTGCTGAGTGCTAATCTCTCTTGCTCATTTTGCTCTTAGAATTTGAATTTACACAGTAAGTTGAAAACATGTTTAAAGCTTAGTCGGGGACTAACGCATTTGAGTGCATTTTCAACTCGCTTTGTTAAAAAAAATGGGTCGAAGTGAAAATATTTTGTCCCTGACTTCGATCCCACAGGTCATAGAGCCTTAATGTAGAAGGATATTTTGCTGAATTTAATTTCATCTAACATTTACCCAAGTTTCAGCTCAATTGGATTTAAAAAGTTTTCGCTTCATACTAACTTTGGGAGCCCTTAACTTTACACTCTTTAGTCATAGAGACTTACTGTGGAACTGTTTTTTGCTGGATTGTCCACCATCTAACAGTTTACAAAGTTTCAGCTCAATCGGTTGAATTTGAAATTTTGCTTCTCTGTTCGCCAGGGGAAATCTTGGGTTGCCACCTATTGACCCCCAGAGTCCGTTATTTTACATTTTTGAGATATAACTGGAAACAAAAGTTGCTTATTTTGTCATATTACATGACCATTCTGAATTTCAGCTCAATCGGAGCAACTAAATTTTTCCCCCTTTGAAGGCCTCTCACCCACCCCCTTAAGTGATAGGGGCCAACATGTGTTCTATGATTTACTAGATTTGACACGATGTATAACATATCCAAAATTCAGCTCAATCCGACGAAGTATATGGAACTTTCATACAACGGGAAAACCCCCTTAATTACCCCCCAGGCAGTTTTTCGGAAACACCAAATCATTTGGGCCACCCTCTAGACCATACATGACATCATGCAAAAAACTACAGGTCTCTAGCTCTTGTAGTTTCGGAGCCTTTGCGACTCGGACAGACGGACGGACGGACGGACAAATCGGACACATAAGTGCATTTTTTTCAAAATTGATGAAAATGCACTAAAAACATGTTTAAAGCTTAGTCGGGGACGAACGCATTTGAGTGCATTTTCAATTCGCTTTGTTGCAAAATTTGAGTCCAAGTGAAATGTGTTGTCGAGAATTCCGTCACAGCAGAAACTTATTGGACCCCTGACTTTGATCCCACAGGCCATAGAGCCCTAATGTAGAAGGATATTTTACTAAATTTAGTGTCATTTGCCCAAGTTTCAGTTCGATTAGAGTTACAAAATTTTTGCCTCATACAAACTTTGGGAGCTCACAGCTCCTCATTCTTAGGTCATAGAGACTTACTGTAGAACATTTTTTTGCTGAATTTAATACTATCTAACAGTTGCCAAAGTTTTAGCTCGATCGGTTGAATTTGAAATTTTGCCCTACTGTTCGCCAAGGGGAAGTCTTGGGTGGCCACTTATTGACCCCCAGAGTCCGTTATTTTACATTTTTGAGACCATGACTCGAAACAAAAGTTGCTTATTTTGTCATTTTACATGACCATTCTAAATTTCAGCTCAATCGGAGCAACTAAATTTTTCCCCCCTTCGGAGGCCTCTCACCCCACCCCCTTAAGTGATAGGGGCAAACATGTGTTCTATGATTTGCTAGATTTGATGCAATATATAACATATCCAAAATTCAGCTCAATCGGACGAAGTATATGGAACTTTCATACAACGGGAAAACCCCCATAATTACCCCCCAGGCAGTTTTTCGGAAAAACCAAAACCTTTCGCCCCCCCTCCAGACCACACCTGACATGATGCAAAAAACCGCAGGTCTCTAGCTCTTGTAGTTTCGGAGCCTTTGCGACTCAGACGGACGGACGGACGGACGGACATATCGGACACATAAGTGCATTTTTTTCAAAATTGATGAAAATGCACTAAAAACAGAATTGCCAAAAAAGTATTCTGAAAATGCACTAGGGGTATACGTTCCCTTCCTGCTTTGTGTATTTTTTTATAATTTAAATTTTTAATCTTAGAGAAGAGGGCAACATTTGATTATTTCACTTGAGTGGGGCAACATAAATCCATCAGTGCCCCCGCGAATTATAATCCTGGTTCCGTCTCTGGTACAAAAGCTACTAATGAGACATTCGAAAACAATCGTGGAACTGAGATTTTGGGCCAAACCCAAGACACCCATTTTACCAAAATCTAATTATTCATATTTTAGCTATTTTTGCATCGATTTTGATGCGGAAAAAAGCTAATGGCATGATTTGGGATCCCATAGAAGCGTGTAAGACAGGTTCCAGTAGGGTTTCTGTTCGAATGGAAACATTCGAATGAAATTTATACGAATACGAAAAATTTTTTGGAAAAATTATTTGTTTCACATTCGTGAAAAAACATTCGAATGTTTTAAAAACATTCGAATGTTTAAATGAATGGAAAAACATTCGAATGTCTAAATGATTGGCAAAACATTCGAATGTTTTTATATGGGACAAAACCCCTGGGAACCCCCCCCCCCCCTGTATAAATGGTTCATAAACCGATAGCGATTAAATTTTTCTCAGTGTATAAAACATATCTAACAATACTTACAATAATCAAGTTCTCACGAAGCGTTTTGGTAAGTAAATGTTTTTTTACATTAACCATTATGTCCTGAAAGTCTTTGGCAGAGATGAATCCACTTCCAGAAGGATCTTTACTTTTAAATGCTTCAATGGCACACTCCTCGTGAAAATCGTGAAGAAACTGGCTGAATTCTTGGTAGTTGATTACTCGTTGCTTATCCTAACGGACAAAAAATTATTGAGAAAGTGAAAACTGGTTAGAAAAAAATGCTTACAAGCAATAATGTCTTTCAATTATTTGTCAGGTCCTATATTTGACAAAAAATTTTTTATTTGTCATATACTTAATCATTGTAAACTTTAACTCAAACTATACGTTTAAATCAAACTATAGATCAAGGGTATGACAGAGAGTCACGCAGGTCCCGAACGTCCTTTTGTGACACAAACAAAGCATCTAAAATTATTCCAAAGCCAAAAAGAATTTTTAAAATATGTATGCGAAATATTTTACTGGAAAATTAAGAAAAATAAAAAAGTACTCGAAGTCGACGCAAAATCTAAATGCGAATTCAAGAACTGACTGAAAAAACATGTTTAAAACTTAGTCGGGGACGAACGCATTTAAGTGTCATTTTCTGTCCGCCTTCGTAGCAAAAGTTAAGAAAAGAAAATATATATTTCCCTAAACTCCATAACTGCAGAAACGTACAGGACTCCTAGTAGCTCCGAACCCTTTTGCTCGAGTTTCAAAATGTTTTCTGAATGAATAAATGAATGTGAAATTCACACTTTTGTTTGCCAGTGAGTCTTTTGTTTTCACTAATTGACCCCCAGGTCCGTTATTTTTCATTTTCTAAACAATTTTGAGTTGTAAAATATGCTTAGTTTACCATTTAACATGACCATTCTGAATTTTAGCTAAATCGAAGTAACTAAAATTTTCCCGCTGTAACGTATTGAGTAGGCAATAGAATTCTTCGTTACAAGTGATTACATGAAGCAGCCATTAGAACTTGGACCTTCAAGCAATTAACTTGTGTTCCTATAACCTGAATAAATAACTTTCATTTTATAATTAACACAGTGTGTTAATATACTTCAACTGACGACCAGTGATAAACATGTTTGAAGCTTAGTCGGAGACGAACGCATTTGGGTGCATTTTCAATTCGCTTTGTTGCAAAATTTGGGTCGAAGTGAAAATATTTTATTCCCAATTCCGTCACTGCAGAAACTTATTGGACCCCTGACTTTGATCCTACAGGTCATAGAGCCTTAAGGCAGGAGGATATATTACTCAATTTAATGTCATCTAACATTTGCTCAAGTTTAAGCTCAATTGGAGTCAGACAATTTTCGCTTCATACTAACTTTGGGAGGCCTCAGCTCCTCACTCTTTGGTCATAGAGACTTACTGTGGAATTGTTTTTTCCTGGATTTAATACTATCTAACAGTTGCCAAAGTTTCAGCTCAATCAGTTGAATTTGAAATTTTGCTTCCCTGTTCGCCAGGGGAAATCTTGGGTTGCCACCTATTAACCCCCAGAGTCCGTTATTTTACATTTTTGAGACCATAACTGGAAACAAAAGTTGCTTATTTTGTCATATTACATGACCATTTTGAATTTCAGCTCAATCGGAGCAACTAAATTTTTCCCCCTTTGAAGGCCTCTCACCCACCCCCTTAAGTGATAGGGGCCAACATATGTTCTATGATTTGCTAGATTTGACACGATGTATAACATATCCAAAATTCAGCTCAATCGAACGAAGTATATGAAACTTTCATACAACGGGAAAACCCCCTTAATTACCCCCAGGCAGTTTTCCGGAAAAACCAAAACAATTCGTCCACCCTCCAATGATCTGGACATCATGACAACATGCAAAAAACCGCAGGTCTCTAGCTCTTGTAGTTTCGGACCCTTTGCGACTCAGACGGACGGACAGACGGACGGATAGACAGACGGACAGACGGACATATCGGACACATAAGTACATTTTTTTTCAAAATTGATGAAAATGCACTAAAAAATCAGAAATGGCAGGCGATGACGATTCTAGTTCTAGAAATGATCCTGAAAGAAGAGCAGATCGTGAGTTAACTCACAGGAGCAGTAACTTAGCGTAATAATTAAAGAAACTTGCATAAATGCTAAGTCAAGCACATTTTTTTCAAAAATAAAAAATAATAATGTCCATGGGTACTATTTTATTGCTAATACAACAACTGATTTTGGCTACAACTAGGGCTACTAATTTTTTATGCGTATTACTAAAGGCTTATGATAACAAAAATAGGATTCGTCTATAAATGTTTCTATCAAAGTGTGACTTATATTAGAATATCTTCCAGGGCTCCAACGGGGCCTAGAGCATGGAATTTTTTTTCTTTTTTTATATGGAGCAGGCAAATCAATGATGCGAAATATTTTACTGGAAAATTAAGAAAAATAAAAAAGTTCTCAAAGTCGACGCAAAACTTAAATGCGAAGTCGCCGAGTAAGACGGATGTGTGTGAATAGTGTTCTGAATTATATCTTGAAAAATGAAGTTAGGCAGCCGGAAGTCCGTTATTTGTAGTGGATACGTGAGATTTTGGTCGCCTTAGTTTCGCAATTTAATCGCATATTTCCAGTTTTTTCAGGCCTGGAAATGGCTTGAAGTGGTGAATGAGTAGGCCTCCCACCACAGTGAAGTGAATATAAGTGTCCAAGAGTGAAAATAGGGCTTTGAAAAGGCTAAGGCAGATCGAGCGCACTGACGCGGCTCTCTCATCATATGAGTGACGTCATCATCACACTCATAATCAGCTCAACGTTTGCAATACCCACTAAGTAGTCGTATCGTTGGAGAGTTTCGGGCGACTTAAATGTCTTTCTCGGCTCTTTGGAGGCTAGCGACTTAGTGGCGCAACGTTTGGAGGCGGTGTTGAGATTTGGATGTGGGAGAGATGGTTATTCCTCTCCAAAACCACTCCAAAGGAAAAAAAAAGGTTCTTTCCCAGGTAAGAAGGGATTGGGCTAGGGGAACCGGACAGGCGTGCTCCTGACGGGCTTTGGAGCTTTCTGGAGGTACGCTTGATTGAGAGCAGACGGAGCCATCACATCGTCTGCTCGAGGCTTCGTAGTCAATCAGGATGAGCTGTTAGGACTCTCTAAATCCTGAATTTTGACGTGAGGCATTGGAAGGCCTGGATGTGGGAGTCTGCTTAATCGACACCCACTGGGCAGGTGCTGGAGATATTGCAGTTGACTCCTCCGACCTCGGGGTCTCCGGAGGTCTTGGAACCTTCAGACACTAGACTCTGGTGCACTGAAGGCACGGTCGCGTACCTCTGGTACGCCGAAGGTCCTTCCCATTCACCAAATGGGAAGCGTTTGTCCTCAGCAATGGGCATTTTGTCCCCAGAAATGGGCGTTCAGATATCTATAACATTTTCTTGATTTCCTAATCGGAGCTCAACGTAGGTCATTCGAAGGTCATAAAATCAGCCGGCATCGGCACTCTCTATGACACATCGTAGTCTGCTTTATCTCTCTGAGCATCAATTTTGCACCTTTTACACACAAGTACCGCGCGGCAAATTCATTTCTCCGCTATTCCCACACTCAACGTCAGCGCACGGAGAACCTACAACGATCTCTCAACAACACATCACTTCTCTTCTGCCCATCGGCCTACAGACGATTACTTTTAATCGAGTTATTGAGAAAGTAAGTTACTGTGAAAATTATACTAAAAACAACATGAAAGGAGGCAAAGGAAAGTATCAAGGAAATAGCAAGGAGAGGAGGCGTGATTCTCGCTTGCAGGCTGTTGTCTCGCGTGCCGTGCCTCTGGACCCGCTGAATGACTCGATCTCCGAGTTCAGCCTGGAATCCAGATCGTTGCCGCAAGTCACTGTGGATCAGGCTGCAATGGATCAAGGCATCTTTGTTGAGCTAGGAGCCAACCAGCAAGTGTTCCTCCTGGATGAGAATGCTTGATGAGCCACACTTGAGAATTTAGGTTACTCTGAAATAAACTTTGCAATATGCTTCAGCCTCTAACCTTCATTCGGCGGAGGAACTCGGGGCGATGTCTTGGGAGACCGAGATTGTAGACCACCTGGAAGCAAGCCACATGGTCGACGGAAGTAACTTGGACGAAACCGGCCTTAATAGAACCCCACAAAATGGTAAGATTTTCCTGATTAACATATTTGGTATGAT
Source organism: Forcipomyia taiwana (assembly GCA_963930915.1). Classification (NCBI taxonomy): domain Eukaryota; kingdom Metazoa; phylum Arthropoda; class Insecta; order Diptera; family Ceratopogonidae; genus Forcipomyia; species Forcipomyia taiwana. The sequence goes on along the minus strand of CAWVOI010000035.1, from coordinate 44,693 downwards.
ATTTACAGAGAGGAAGAAAATGAGGACTTCCTACTTATGTCGCCCAGAGGTTCAGAGTTCGACCGTAATGTCACTAGGCTTTCTTATACGAATACGAATGTGAATGCGAATGTTTTACACGAATGTGAATGAATATTTCACCCAAATTATTCGTTTATATTCGTATTTCACATTCGTGAGAACATTCGAATGTTTAAATGAATGGAAAAACATTCGAATGTTAAACGAATGGCAAAACATTCGAATGTTAAACAAATGGCAAAACATTCGAATGTTAAACGAATGGCAAAACATTCGAATGTCTAAATGAATGGCAAAACATTCGGATGTTTTGTTCTATTAAAAACATTAGAATGTTACACGATTTAAAAACGTTCTTCATTCTTCAGAAACATTTTTGTGTCCGTCTGTATGTATGTTTAGTATTGAGTTGGGGCTTTAGCCCCGTAGCTCCCAAACGGGGGCTCCGATCCCAAAATGGTCTTCGGGAGGTCCCCTCAACTTTTTAAGGCGTAGTCTGTGGAAAATCTAGCAAATCATGGCAGCAAATGTATCCCCTATCATGTGCAGGGATGGAGCTAGGAACCTTCAAAGTTTGGTCTTGTTAACATCTTTGAAAATGCACCCTTAAGCTTAATCTCCGATTTTGCTTTTTATATTTTTTTTTATTGCATACAACCAATGAAATATGAGTATATTTACCTTTCCAAAATATAACTGCACAAATGGACCATCTAATTTAAAAGCAATTTTGGAATATAGCTCTGTTTTTTCGATAACTTCAACAAATTCCGCTGAAATAAAAATGTATTTGAAAAAACTTTTCAGGGGTTATTTTTGAATTTCACTTGGGTCTCCCATTTAAAGGAACATAATGGACTTTTGACAATTGAGAAAGAAGTTCAAGTGACAATACACAACATAACCTGAATAAAGTTTTCTCAGATGTTCCAAAAATAGAAAACATTTTTTTTCGCTTTCTAAATTCAATATGGTCTACAAAATTCATATTGCTTCCAAGGTTAACGTAGAGTTTTTAGCATAGCTACTTCAGCTTCTTACGTGGAAGTGCATGATCAAGAAAATATTTAATTTATAATCATACTTACAGAAGCTAACAGCCCCGTTCCCATTGGTGTCAAAAAGCTGAAACGCAGTTTTGTAAAGTGCATCTGGTGCACACAAAATGCCTTCAAATGTTTGAAACTCCTCAAACGATATGTGTCCATCCTTGTTTGAATCAGCTATACATGCTAAATATTTCACCGATTCCTGGAATTATGAAAATATAATGACTTTGGCGCCAAAAAAGCTGACCTTAAAATTGAAAAAGTTGACCTTATAAATTGTTTCGAAAAATGAAGAAATTTATCGTACAGGTGCATGAAGCACCACACCCCAAGTACAAGTACACCATAAAAAGTTTACCTTAAAAAAATCTTTTCATAAAGTTGACCCAAAATTTGAACTTGAATAATTACAACGTATTTATAATCCCTCAGTATTTTCCAAAATAATTCATTCGTTGTCAAACGTTTTGGCTCAACTAGAAACTGATAGATTGAAAAACCATTTTTTGATGAATCTGATTAAACAACTTAAGACATTTTCTTTCATTAAGAGGTTCAAAAACTAACGGAAAATATTAATTTAATTAAGGTAATATGATAGAATAATTCAAAATTTTCAATGCCAAGTGAGAATCTTTAGTGAGTGTTATTTGAAGTTTTACTTGCCAAAAATTCTCAAAAGTATATAAAAAGCAAAATCGGAGATTAAGCTTAAGGGTGCATTTTCAAAGATTTCCAGAGGCCGAACTTTGAGGGCTCCTAAGTAGCTCCATCCCTGTACATAATAGAGGATACATGTGGTAACATAAATTGCTAGATTTGACACATACTACAACATACTAAAGTTTCAGCTCAATCGGATGTAAAATGAGGAGTTTTCATACAAACGTACAACACCCCCCATTCCCCCCCCCAGAGGGGGTAGGGGTCTAAAACTATTAGTCTGCACCCTTACAGACCAGGCCCTATACGATGCAAAAAACCGCAGCTCTCTAGCTCTTCTGGTTCTCGAGTTATAAAATTTCGGACAGACAGACGGCAAAGCGGCCACAATAGTGCATTTTTTGCAAAATGCTGAAAATGCACTAAAAAAATGAATATTTGCACTTAAAAGACCCCTAGCTCCATCATTTTTCATATTAGAGGATACGTTTCTCGGTTAATATTTCTCAATTTGTCATTTGCGTGACCATTCTGAGTTTTTAGCCAATTCTGATGAAATAAATATATTTACCTAGCTCACGTATGGGAACTCTTTTTCACCACTCAAATAAGAATTTTCTAGTCATATTTAAGCACCAAGGGATACAGACGAAGCAGAATCTACAAGTCGAGCGTGGTACGGTCAGCACCTGAATTACAGGCCCAATTCATGGGGACTGACGATGGGGCAAGGAGCATTTGGATAGTGATGAGCAGCCGAATGGCCAGAAGAAATAAAGCATAGGCTGCGGGTTCAGTCCTCTTTAAGGGATGCCAATTGTGACGGCTCAACGGCTCCAGCGGAGTTCAAAAGAGAGCAAATGGCTGCCGTTGAATCGTTCGCTAGCTCGATGCTGATAAGCGAGGACCAGAACACCGGTCTCGCTCTCTTGTTCACCGACCTTTGAGTCGAGCAGTCGCGTTTTTGTACTCTTAAATATTCGTTTAATGCTCAATCGTACTTGGTGTTCCAAAAGGCCCTTCCACGAGTGGTACTGGGAAAATCCAAATGGTCATACATGTTTAAAGCTTAGTGGGGGACGAACGCATTTGAGTGCATTTTCAATTCGGCCTTGTTACGAAAATTGCATCAAAATGAAATTTTTACGGGGCAGAGGTAGCCTAATTGGTAGAGTAACGGACTTGCGATCGATAGGTCGTATGTTCGATACTCAGCCGAGGCAACTTCTGCTCAACTGTGTTCTTGGTGCAAGCCAAGATTGCGACTGCTATGGCGCCTACGGCAGTATAAGATGGGGGGCGCTACTGAGGAACTCTTGACTCTGTCAAGATGGGTCACAATAGGACCTTCGGGACCTCCGTGACCTTTGACTCCCAGTACAATCTATCCATCTAAATTTGTACGTTCTTCGTTACAACAGAAATTTAGTGGACCCCTAACTTCGATACCACAGGTCATAGAGCCTAACTTTAGAAATTTGTTTTTGCTAAAAATAATGTCATCTTACATTTACTCGAGTTTCAACTATATTGGAGCTAAAAATTTTCCCCCATACAAGCTTTGGAGGCTCTCAGCTCTGCACCCTGAGGTCATAGGGACTTACTGTAGAGCTATTTTTTGCTGGATTTAATGTCATCTAACAGTTTCCAAAATTTAGTTCAATCGGTGGAATTTTAAACTTTGCCCTTTTGTTCGCCAGGGAAAGTCTTGGGTTGCCTCTTATTGACTACCCCTACCATGATTTAAAGCAAAAGTTGTTTATTTTGTCATTTTACATGACAGTTCTGAATTTCAGCTCAATCGGAGCAACTAAAATTTCCCCCCTTTGGTGCCCCTTCACCCCACCGCCTTAAGTGATAGTGGTAACATGTGTTCCATGATTTTCTAGATTTGACACGATGTATAACATATCCAAAATTCAGCTCAATCGGACTAAATATATGGAACTTTCATACAACGGAAAAACCCCCTTAATTACCCCAAGGCAGTTTTTCGGATAAACCAAGGCCTTTTGCCCACCCTCCAGAACAAATTTTACGACATGCAAAAACTGCAGTTTTCTGGCTCTTGTAGTTTCGGAGCCTTTGTGACTCAGACGGACAGACGGACAAATCGGACACATGTGAATTTTTTTCAAAATGATGAAATTTTACAAAAAATCTATGCACTGGATACCTACAATATTTGCCCTTCCCAAAATTTTTAAAATGCACCCCCCTCCACCCCCTCCCCATAAGCTTTATCATCGAATTTGTATGATTTGATTTAATTAAATTTAATGTGATTTATTTTTTTTTATTGAGGATATCCAAGGTTATTGGTAGTAGCTCTTTTACTTATCATTTTACTAGTAATTTTCGAATTGCAGTCCAATTGGAAAAAAAAATTCTCCCATACAAATTTGAGAGCCCTGTGATCCGTCCTTATACATGAAAGGGGTCATATGAGGTACCATGATTTCCTAGATTTTGCACAAACTACAACACACTTAAATGTCAGCTCAACCGTATGTAATATAAGGAGTTTTCATAAAAACAAACCCCATTCCCCTTCCAGAGAGAATGGAGGTCTAAAATTGTTGGCCTGCACCTCACGGATAATTCCTGACACGATGCAAAAGACTGAAGTTCTCTAGCTTTTCTGTTTCGCAATTTTCGCAAAATGCTGAAAATGCACTAAAAATTGGGTTCTTATTAGGAAATCGAAAATAGCCACATTGTAAGGTTTGTAGAGAATATTTTAAGGATTTCATATTGACTCTTGAAAAAAATATAGCACTTCTTATTCAACGACGGCAGCTCTTCATGTTTGAGAGAAGTGAAATAGGAAGAGGGGGAAGATTCCTAAAATTTCTGCGGTGGATCTTCCTTAATAAATTTTATAAGGTAAAATGGTGTACAACATTTAGCTCAATTGGATAGAGTCTTTCATACAACAAGTTTACTCTCTAACTCTCCCCTAGAGAAAAAGAGAGTCTAAGATTTCCAGCGTGCATCCCAACGAATCATGCCTTAACATATATATTTAAAGCAAGAAACCGCAGCTCCCTGGCTCTTCTGGAGTTATAAGGTTTAGAACAGACAGACATTCGGACGGACAGACGGTCAAAGCAGATGCTATAGTGCATTTTTTCTATATTTGAGGGAAAATGAACTTTAAAGAACTTAAGAATGGCAATGGAGTAAGATGTACATACTTATATATATTTTTTTTACAAAATTTTTTATCTTACTTGATTAAAATTTTCATTTTGAAAGAGACCAAGAAATTTTCGCACAAAGTCATCACTGGTCATGTACTTTTCCCCTGCTTTATCGATCGAGGCATACTTGTTGAATATATCCTTGAGTTTTGCCGTTGAAGCTCGCTTTAGATGTGATTTTCCCTGAAATAAATCAACACAAATTATACGATAGTATTGTATCACAGAAGAATGAACTACATCTAAACTAAGTACATTTACTTTTATTTATGTTCTGTATATATGAGAAAATTATAAACTTAAACTTGACAATAGAGATAAAAATACTTTTTTATCTCTATTAACTTGACTCATGAGATGTGACTTATATTTTGATAACTTTCGTACCAGCTCGAGAAGGGTTTTGATTTTCAAGAACGTATTACATAACATGCATTATATTTTTGCTGAGGTTCATATCTTTATGCATATGTTTTGACTGTTTCTCACCTCCATTACTGCAGTCATCGAAAAGATTTAATTTTTTTAGTTTAAGTTTCACGAGCAGATAAAACAAATAAGAAACTACTAATAACGTTTGAACTTTGCTGAAATCCAAAACAAACTACTTTTTCGTACTCAGCTCATTCTTTTTTTCAAAATGAGCAATTTTTCTCAATCTATTTTCGTCCCCACGTGAGATATATCTTGGAAAAAAATTAAAAATCTATTTTGGTTAAGCGTTGAACCCGGCAACCATACGACCCGGCTCTTTTTTTTTTAACCGAATGAGATTTTTAAGGTATACTTTAAAATGCCTCGTTTAATATACAAGTAAACAAGTTACGTAACAATTGATAAGGCTTCTAGATTTCAAACAAATAAGCCAGCAAATACTGAATTTTGATACAATAAAGCAAGTAATTCAGAACTTAACCTTTGATTTTTGTTAAGCAAAAAATTTACACAGTGTGCCGAGTGATAATTTATGTATTTTGTAAATGGCTATTTGAATTTGCGTTGAGTTTCACCTTACAAGAAGCTGAAACAGCATCACCGTTTTTTTTGTACTTTTTCTGTTTCTAATAAGTGTAAATAGTTTGTGACTAAATTTTATACCTCCATACAATGTACAATCTGAAGGTCAAAGATAGTCATTTTTGAGTAGTCTTTGAGTAGAAAAAGGGCAATTACGGAAGGTTACTATTCAGTTAGATTCAAGAAAAGATCCTAGCATTGTATTTCTTCTTCACTTAAACTCAAATGGATTTGATAATGAAAATGGAAATGTAATGAAACATGACCTTTCTACATAATCCACATACTCATGTACGTAAGGCACTCAAATAAATAATATACATATACAACTACGTCAACATCAATATGTACAAAATAACACAAAACGCGGCGGTATTGTATGGCATATACGTCAAAACTTTATTCTGTTTAGTAGGTACATTTTCATAATTCGAAAAATATGCACTTATCTGTCGGATTTGTTCTTTGTCCCTCTGTCCGTCCGTGTGAATCGCAGTCTTCAAAATTAGAAGAGCTAGAGACCCTGGATTAGAATCCCCCTGGACAGACCCTGGACAGAAAAATACGCTAATTTTGCCCCATTCTAGCTTCACTCATTCACTAATAAAACACTAGTGAATGTACCTAGCGAGCTAAATTTTTGTGTGTATGCTCACAATAAGTTGTTCTTTTGAAAAATAGCACTCAACAACCCTTAAATGCTTCGAATGGCTCAGAAAAAAATAAATATCGAAAAAAATGACCCCCTCAAAAAGTGTCCAAGTGGCCTAACTCGGCCAAAACAGCAGCTAAGAGGCTGAAAACTTGCAGGTTATCTCAAATTCAAATGTAGATCACGATTTGACACCCGCCGCGACAGTCAGAAGGCTTATTTCGCTATAGGACATCTGGACAGAATTTCGAGAGCTTCTGGACAGCCTGGACAAATGCTCTAGCTCAGCCATTTTGAGAGCTACGGACCTGGGAGGGGTATCAAAAGAAGCGTCTTGACGAGGGCTACAACAATCACTTCACGCCGTGGCTCTAGCTCTTAAGGGGGCAGAGCTAGAGCCAGTTGGACATTTTGTCCAGGACCATTTTGTCCAAGTATGTGAATCGGCCTTAAGTCATCTCAAAAAATTTTAATTTAGATCTTTTTAGATTAGTACTTTAAATCCATTTTCGACGAAAAGAGAATTGACATAGCTTGTATTCAGGACCCTTTGACCGATTTTAATTCAATTAAATGTCGGAAATATTCTTTTCAGAGGTGACGGCACCTCAAAACCAAGATCCTGTATACTTTTTCTTAAAAGTATTTTGCACACCTCATTGCTGCCTCAATTGACGTGATGATTTCGGGTGTAACGCAAAAACTGATTGATTGCTCTGTATATCTATCTCTATATCTAGACCCTTCAGGGTGGTCCTGAAGGGTCTAGATATAGAGATATAATACCCCCACAACTTGAGGGGATTTTGACTAAATGCAGGTCAGAAAATGACAGTTGATTTACTGCTGTACATATCGTATGAGATAAATTGCCACAAGAAACGCTGTCTTCACAAATTAAGATTTAATTGCGTAAGCGAGTCCTTAGCTTTACTAGTGGATACGTCACTCAGTTCCTTAAAAGTCCCAGGAAAACGACGAAAAGGACGACTCAAACGATGTGGGCTATAGTCTGGTCATTCGTACCACAATCGCATGAAGGTGATTCTGCTGCCTTCCAACGGGCTAAATGATGATTATTGCGTCCATGACCAGTTCTCAGACGGTTCAACAGAACCCACTTTTTTCGAGGAAGATCAAAACCTCCTTGAGCAATGGTCGAACCGTTTATCAGTTCGTAGTTGAAAATAGCAGCGTCATCCCAAGAAGTCTTCCAAGATTGTATTAGATTGAAATCCAAAAGTTCTTGTTGTAAATGTTGAATAGGTTCACGCGATTTCAGTCTTGCTGGGGAAAACTCAGAGAGAAGCGAGTTGTCATAGGAAATTGCACTGCAGATCAACTTGGAAGTATAGTCTTTTCTTTTCAAATCAGGAGGCGCAATTTCTGAAAGAACAGAAAGCCAGAGCAGAGGGGTCGAAGAAATACAACCAGAAATAATACGCAACACCTTGTTTAGTTCAGTATCCAGCAGGTGCGTATGGTAGCTATTCCTCCAGATAGGGCAGCAATATTCGCAGTAGAACAAACAAGGCTCAGGGAAGCTATGCGAAGAGTCTGAGTTTTCGAATCAAGTTTCCTCTTGTTTTGACCTTAGCAGAAAGTTTTTAGATGATTTTATAACTCAGCGTACGATCTAGATGAATACCATGGTAACGAGGAAATTTATTGAAAGGCAACTTACATCCATCACAGGACTTACACTGACTCCTTGTTGTTGAGATGAAATGCTGACACTTCAGTTTTTGACGCATTTGATTTCAAACGCCAAAGCTTGTAGTGATTGAAGAGAGATTCTACATCTTTCTTCAAAACGATTTCAGCTTCCTCAAAAGTCCTTGATTAAAACGCAACCACCTTGTGACTCCAACGCTCATGACACTAGTTGGGGTGACAAGAAGATAGACAAGAGAGGTGAGAGACTATTGAATTTTATTTTTCGCAATGACATGAACATGCTGAATGAAGGGTGTCAACCTACATTTATCAGAACCGTCACTAAAGGGAATGGAGTTGAACTTCCTTACCCCAGATTTCAAGAATCTGTTATAGATTTGACGGTGACTTCTGCATTTATTCGCGAGAAGATTAGAAACTTGAAAATTTCCGGTAAAGTTACGTTATCTGACCACAAGTTGATAACATTTAACGTGAAAAATCTCTAGTATCAAACTAAAACTAACAGGAACCCTAGAAAAACAAAACAAGAGGTTTTTATCCACAACGTGAAAGCTGAAAAGGCCAAAGGAATGCACTTGGGCAATTTCAAACAAAAGTGAAAACTTTTGAACCTTTGGATTTTTGATTTCGATGAAACTTTGCAAATTTGTTCAATTTTGAAAAATAAAATTTTCTGCGTTTTTAGTTTTTTAAAATTCTATCTTGTTTGCCCTTGAGGTCACCTTGAAAATGCAAAATAATCGAAAATTTGTGGTTTTTTGCCCTCACATTTGGATTTGTTTCTCCCGAACCACTGAACCGATTTCAATAAGTGACTACTTTTTAGAAACTGCATTAAATTCCAAACAAACTGAAGATAAAAAAAGTTTTTTCCAAAATATATCTTCATATACATATATCAAAAACAATATTTATTTTTTGAATATCAAATAACGGTATTTTTCGAAAAATCTCAAAATTTGTTATTTTGTGTCTTATTTGAGGAAAAACATTCACACAAAATTTCATGAATTTTCAGATCTTGGTTTTTGAGATATGGGAGAATATCACCCTTTATGCTGAGAAATTTATTTTTCTGTGGATGCCTATCAAGGGATTTTTGCTCTCAGTAAATTTAACACATGCAGGGCTCAAAATGTATCTCCACAGAAAAATAAATTTCTTAGTTTAGAAGCAAGATAGAAAACTAAAACAACTTTTAATCTCTTACCCTAAAACTAAGTTTTAATCCAAACAAGAATTGAGGCCCCTAAGTCTTCCGGAGCTTGAGCTAGGTGCTCCTGAAAATGCTCAATTTTGCCCCAAATCACCCTTTTAAGTGCATATTTGAGTACAAACAAAGGGGTGCATTACAAAAGTTTCCTCATAAACGTTAAAATTTAACATGACTTGTTGAGTTTTGAAGGTTTTTGGCTCAAAAAAAAACATAACTCAAAAATCGAAAAATTTTTGTATGGAGAAATATGGACTTTCACCCTTTATTCTCCCAGAATTCTTTCAGAACTCAAAACAGGAAAATTAGTTTAGAAAATGAATCGATCAAGCTGAAACTCAATCGGGGTTGCTCACAAGGTGGAGTCTCATCACCTCTATTATCGTCTCTAGTCGTGGACGATCTATTGGTTGACTTGAAAAAAGCAAATTTATTTGCCCAAAGTTTTTCTGATAACTTTGTGATACTAACTCATTCTCACTTTGACGGCCCTAGGACGTATACCAAAGAGAAAAGATACAATGGAACAATCAGAAGGATGAAAAATGCCAAAACAAATTTGGTTATATTTACAAAAACCAGGACAAAAACCTAAATTTTTCAACAAAGAACTGAAATCGTCCATTCTCGCTGGCGCTATTGCAAAACCAAAATTTTCAAACTGCTCAAAGGGTGCCAAATAATACTTTTTCACAACAAGCGAAGTCCTAAGGTTTCGAAAATGATACGATAAGCCGGGGTTTCTAGCGTATGGTAATATACTTTACTGCCTAAGTCACGAAAAAAAAATTTGCTCGAATAATTTCAATTTTGATTTCTTGATTTCACTCTTAGTTGTTATTCAATCTCAAAACTCAGTTCTATGAAATTTAGAGGAGGTCAACAAGTCTCAAAATATGCGTCGTTAGTCATGCTCCCCCTTTTGGTTTCTAATTTACAATAGGGGTCAAGATCTGGTGCGTGCGTAACGCTAGAAAATAGAAAAGTTTATCTACTGGCTTCACCTTGACAGTAAGGCTTCCCTAAAGGCACACAAGCTTTAGAGTTTTAAGTTTCCTGAAAAATTGGTCTTGGGTGTTTTCGTCGTAACTGGTCAAGAAGTACCCCAAAAAGTGCCTTCAAATAGTGTGCGTGCGTAACGCTTTTTTCGTTAGCTGTTTCGTGCTACTCTAGAACACTCAAGATTGAAAAGTTTGGTCATTCGCAAAATTGTATGCCTCAGTAAAACTAACTAAAGATGAGACTTTGTCAAAATCAACCGATAAAAAAAATTTTTTTTGCCTTTCGGAGAGACATAGGAGCTGAGGACTTCACTCACTTAAAACCCTATTACTCTTCAACGGATTGACTGAAAAGGCTCATTGAACACATTTTTGAAAATTTAAGAAATTTTAAAGAGTTAGATGACTGATAAACTCGACATTTAAAGTCCTAACCGCAATGACAAATTTTGAACATCAATTCTGAAACATGATTAAAGCTTAGTCGGGGACGAACGCATTTGAGTGCATTTTCAATTCGCTTTGTTGCAAAAGTTGGTCGAAGTAAAAATGTTTTGTCCCGAATTCCGTCACTGCGAAAACTTAGTGGACCCCTGACTTCGATTCTACAGGCCATAGAGCCTTAATGTAGAAGGATATTTTACTAAATTTTATGTCATCTAACATTTGCCCAAGTTTAAACTCAATTGGAGTTACAAAATTTTCGCCTCATACTAACTTTGGGAGCTCATAGCTCCTCACCCTTAGGTCATAGAGGCTTACTGTATACCTGTTTTTTGCTGGATATAATGCTATCTAACAGTTTCCAAAGTTTCAGCTCAATCGATTGAATTTGAAATTTTGCCCTACTGTTCGCCAGGGGAAGTCTTGGGTGGCCACTTATTGACCCCAAGAGTCCGTTATTTTACATTTTTGAGACCATAATCCAAAACAAAAGTTGCTTATTTTGTGATTTTACATGACCATTCTGAATTTCAGCTCAATCGGAGCAACTAAATTTTTCCCCCCTTCGAAAGCCTCTCACCCCACCCCCTTAAGTGATAGGGGCATACATGTGTTCTATGATTTGCTAGAAATAACATGATGTATAACATATCCAAAATTCAGCTAAATCGAATGAAGTATATGGAACTTTCATACAACGGAAAAACCCCCTTAATTACCCCCCAGGCAGTTTTTCGGAAAAACCAAATCGTTTCGCCCACCCTCCAGGCCATACATGACATCATGCAAAAAACCGCAGGTCTCTAGCTCTTGTAGTTTCGGAGCCTTTGCGACTCAGACGGACAGACAGACAGACGGACAGACGGACATATTGGACACATAAGTGCATTTTTTTCAAAATTGATGAAAATGCACTAAAAATCCCGAAGATGTCAATTTTGAAAATTCATTTTTCCTAACCGGATAAAGCTTCATTGACCAAAAAATTTTCAACAATCTGTAAAAATAGTGAAATTTTAGTTTACAACTTGAAAATTCAGGGTCTGTTAGTGGTCTTGTGTACCATAAGTCTAGGGTACCGTAAAACATGTTTAAAGCTTAGTCGGGGACGAATGCATTTGAGTGAATTTTTAATTTGCTTTTTTGCAAAAGTTAGGTCCAACTGAGCAATGACCCAGCTCCGCTCTGGAAAATAAGTTCGTGGCCATCCCATATTTCCAAGACTCTTTCCACAAACTAAGGGACATACTGAGAGAAGTCGAAAAAAAGCAGTTGGAAAAGCAGCTCAATCAGGGAGAAGATTTTTCTCGCAACTGAAGCACGAAATTTTGGAGAATTTCAAATCAGAGGTCTGCTAAAAAATTGACTGGAACTGTGGAAAAACTTACATTGGGCAAACTTTACAGTTTTTGGAAGCCCGTTTCTCTCAGCACCAGAGAGGACATTCAGCCCTCTCCGCTCATTTAACAGCCGAAAACTGCAACATCGAGTTCGGGAAAATGGAGATCCTCTGATCCGAACCACGACAGAAAGTCCGTGAAGTCAAAGAAGCGATTTACTTCAAAAAGCACAACACAATCAACACCCAGCACGACAACCTAATCACGTGGTCGTCTTGAATTTAAATTTGGATTGCTTCTTATCTTGACTCTCACAGAACTTAACTGTTTTCAATGTTATTAATTCTTGACAATTTTTACAAGCCATTTTTGTCTCCTGTTTTTTGTAAGTTTTTGACAATTTCTCTTTTTAAAAATATTTTTTACCTTAAAAAATAGGATGATACAGGTAATAATTAAAATTGTAACTGAAAAAATAACTGTGGAGTTAATAAATATACATCGAAAACTAATGAAGAAGATTTTATCGTAACGGCAATCAAAGAAAATTTGAATATCGTGACGTCACACTAAAGCCGCTTCCACACATGCAGGAATTTTCCTAGGAAAATTTGCTAGGAATTCGATTTTCTCGAAAACGGCCGCTTGAATCGCCCTACAACCTTTGGAACCGGATTCTTCTCGACGACGTTTCAGAACGATTCGAGCGGCCGTTTTCGTGAAAATCGAATTCCTAGCAAATTTTCCGTGGAAAAAAATTCCGACGTGGAGTTCAATGTCAAAATGGTGTTGAAATTAATAACAAACTCCGAAAATCGGACCTTTTCGCTCTTTTTCAGGGTCCAGGAGCAGAGAAAAGCACCGAAGAGTGAAGGAGGAGCAGCCAGAAGCAGGATAAAGTGGAGCAGGAGCAGCAGGAAGAAGGAAAATAGTCACAAATCGAGAGGCTTGAGGTGCCCGGCTTGATTTATCAACCGGCAGGGCCCTCACAGCCCCTCTTTTAGTGTCGAGGAAGTCAAATGAGGACCCAGGAGCAAACAAAGTGATTTTAGACCAAATCAAGACATTTCATAACCAAATTCTGCACAGCAAAGACTCAGGAACTCTATGAAGAATATGCAGGACAGAAATCAATGCTAAATTTTAATAGAGGACAAAAACATACGCTAGCATGAAAGCAACCTATTACCTGGTTTTCAATCCTTTTCAGTAATTTTTTTGGAGTCTAAAGAAAAGCTTACAGTTCAAATAACCTTAAAAAATTTACTTAAAATCATGATTTAGCAAGTCATCTGGATATACGTCAAGAAAACTCAATTTTGCAGAAAGTCGGAACATTGATGTAAAATATTTCGATCCGAAATTGTTGGGGAAACCAATTGTTACTCGCGTTTAACAACCACAATCATAAGCCAACATAATGACTAAACTTTACCTCCATTCATTAATTGAGAAGAGCTGGAGCTCATTTCAAAGCCAAAGAGTCATATTCGTTCTCTAAGAGCATTTACCTACTCATATACCAAAACTTCGTCCCATCGAAAAGTATCCGGCTATTTTCAACCTAAATCTACTGAGAGGCTTCAGGCCTTCAAAAAAATATGAAATATCTAGAGAGAAAGTGAAAAAGTGTAGCTCACAGGTCGTACTGTACTCCGTCGTAGGAGGGTCGGAACAAAAGGTTTTTTGAGGTCCAAAACAGAAATTTTTGAATCTTTCTCAGATTGAAGTGGATAATTGAAATGGTATTTTTCTTAACAGGCTTAAGGTATCTTCAACTCAAAAAATTATAGTATGATGTATATAATCAAAATTGAAAATCTGACAGCCTAAAATCTGTGTAAAAGTTATTTCGTGAACATACCTTACGTCCTCTATGATTGCGGCAAAAGGGAACTTTTTTTGCGGCCGCTCATTCCAAAAAAAAATTGCAAACAACCAAGTGGACAACATACCACCGATACACATGAGTGAAAAATATAAATTCTTGGAAATAGCTGCAAGTCACAAAATATATCAAAACCACTTACTCACCTGACATCATGCTATTTAGAATATTGTTCACCCAAAATGGTTATATATGATGTACAAAGTGGCCTTTTCTTTCCTCTAAATTGCATGTAATGTGTCTCTTGATCCCGTGAAGAGTCCCTGTTAACTATCATAGACCATACATATGTTTAAATGAAATCACCCCTACGTCCTCCTTTGGCGAGACAGAGGGGTGAAATAGGGTATATATCTAAATATAGGTTTTTATAATAAAAATGGCTAAAATATATATACATATATAGACATGTATATAAGTGTATATAAAGTATATCTGTAGGTCAAATTATTGTTTTGCTATATTCATTGAAGAAACCTAAAGGCGATTGTGAAAGAATCAAGTATCCCAAAAAACCAGTTATCTAATTACTCAAGTGATATGAATTGTTTTACACATCATGTCTGGGAACTATCCAGTATCTATGGCCTATAAACCTCAACATATATCAGTAGTTTTGCATGATAATTTAATTTGCAAAAATGATCAATTGACCCATCGTAAAAGATTCCGACGGGTAAGTAAGGTTTTATTGTTTCATAGCACAAAAAAAGCTATAAATGCATACTAAAATGCACAAAAAATGCTGAAAAATGTTTTAAAACATGCACGAAAAATACGTATAAATTTGCAAAATAACGAAAAATTTTTAGTAAACATACACCGAAAAATTGCACGTTTGTTCTGAATAGCTTATTTCTCGTTTATTAAGAGGAGACTAAAGACACATTATTCGTCGCCTACTTTGACCTCGCGCTCCATATTTCGGTGATCTTATAAGCGCATGCGGCTTTATTCGAATACAAGTCCCTGCGTGCTTATATTCGAATAAAGGCGCCTGCGCCAGCATGCGACGAAAGACAGAAGAAACCGGTCTTTGACCTAAATATAATACCTAAACATTTTAGCTATTTCTGCATCGATTTTGATGCGGAAAAAAGCTAGGTTCCAAGACAGGTTCCAGGCCCCTGGAATCGAATTTTTTGAACCGAAAAATTAAATAATCACCGAAATATGGTTTCGCAAGGTCAAAGTAGGCGACGAATAATGTGTCTTTAGTCACCCCTTAATTCAAGTTTACAGCAAGAATTTTTTAATGTCTAAATGCTCGAATGTACAATTTCGCTGTCTACAAAAAATACCAATTTATTTTATGAGAACGCCCGCTTGACGTCAATTGATGTAACCGGGGCGAATTAAGAGCATATAATATGGGTGTCTCGTCAGTTTTTTTTAGGTTTTGAGTTGGGGTTTTAGCCTCGTAGCTTCCAAACAAGGGCTCTGATCTCAAAATGGTTTATGGGAGGTCCCCTCAACTTTTTGAGACGCTTAAGATGGTGCTCAAAATTCGACCCCGGAAGCTCCTGGTGAGGAGCTAGTGGGCTTTTTCGGCCAATTTTGGGGGGTCCAGGCATAGGAAACATTTTTCAGATATTTTTTGTTGAAAATTCCAACTTTGAGGCCGAATCCTTTAAGGCCGCAAAAATTGACAAGGCAAGGATATCATGTAGGGTTTAAAGGCTACTACGTCAGATAGTGTTAGTTAATCGATGTATTCATTTCCGTTTGTTGGTAAATTTTTCTTTGCCAAATGTTGTTGATGCTTTTTAAAATCTCAAATCCTGTGTTTCGAGATGTAATGCGGCAAAACTTCTCGAGATGATCAGAATTATCAACTTAAGCTGTTTCACTTACTTCTTCTCCGGCACTACAACCAATTTTTGGTCTTGGCCGAGTCAAGAATCCGATTCCAGTCGGTACGGTCCTGTGCTCTCCTTTGCCAGTTCCCGACATTCAGGGTACGTAGGTCCTGTTGTACCCCGTCAATCCAGCGGTTCTTGGGGCGTCCCACGCCACGACGCCCCACTGGAACATTCGCAAAGAGTGCTTTGGGGGCTCGACCTTCTTCCATCCGCGCAAGGTGGCCTGCCCATCGTACTTAATCTTTGCATGTTGACGGTAGCAATTATGTCTGCGTCACCAAAGTCCCTCCGCAGCTCGAAATTATACCTGTGGCGCCACCTGTCTCCCTCCTTCCTCGGTCCAAAGATGGTTCGGAGGACCTTCACTGCGTCACATCGGCCATGACTCGCATCCGTAGATCAGCACTGGCCTGATGATGGTCTTGTAGATGGCGCACTTTGTCTTATTCGACAGAAGTTTCGAGCGCAGTATCCGTTGGAGGCCAAAATAGGACAGGTTTGCGGCCATGACGCGGCGCTTGATCTCTGCTGAGTTATCACCATCAGCGCGGACCAGCGCCCCTAGGTACACAAACTCGTTGACTATCTCGAACCTTTGGCCTCCAATCTCCACGACATCTCCTGTCGGGCCCGGGACTTGGTTGCTACTCGTCCTCATGTACTTGGTCTTATCCACGTTGATGACGAGGCCGAGCCGCTCAGCCTCGTCTCTCAACCTGGTGAAAGTATCGGAAACCTCTGAGTGACGCCTTCTCACGATGTCCAGATCATCCGCAAAGCCCAGTCATCTGAGTGGCCAGCGTCCTCGCTGTTTGGATGCCCGCGCGTCTCATGGCACCCTCCAAAACCACGTTGAAGAGGAGGCAGGACAGCGCGTCGCCCTGTCTGAGCCCCTCACGAGTTTCAAAAGGTTCCGATAGGTCATTCTGCACTCTGACCCGACACTTAGTACCATCCAGTGTCGCTTTCACCAGTCGTATAAGTTTAGTCTCAAAGCCCAGCTCCTTTATGACTTCGTACAGTGCCTTACGTTTGGTCCTGTCGTAGGCTTGTTTGAAGTCGATGAATAGGTGGGGTGTCTGGACTTAGAATTTTCTGCCTTTCTGCATGATCAGACGTAGATTAAAAATCTGGTAGGTTGTCGATCTTTTCCGTCTGAACCCGCACTGATACTCCCCGATCAAAGTCTCTGCATGAGGGAGCAGCCTGTTGTAGAGTACACGCGCAAATACCTTGTAGGCTGTGTCCAAGAGGCAGATGCCTCGATAATTGGCGCACTCCAGTTTATCTCCCTTTTTGTGGATGGGGATCAGCGATCCCTCCACCCACTCCTCAGGGAGCACTTCTCGCTCCCAGGCTTGCTGTATAACCTCATGCACGGCTCCAGCCAATTGAAAGAAATTTCACTTTCATTGAAATTTCATAAATCACACACTTAATCCCAATTTTCTCGAGAAGTGCACTAGATCGAGAAAAACCCTTTGTACCTCAGACACCTTGACTTAACTTCTATATAAAATACTAGAGCCCAGCTCATTGTAACGCAGCGGCTCTACGCTATTTTATGAAAAAAGTGAATTTTTGGTAAAAATTCAAATTTTTTTTTTAATGGAATTATAGATTTCTACCCCAAAGCTATACTTTTTTAATAAGTCATAGTCCACACAGACTACATAAAAAAAATTAGCCCGAAAGCTTGAATTATAAGCTAGTTATGGTTGTTCGAAGTTGACCCCTCCCACAGAGGATGCCAAAAAGTCCAACTTTGGAGGCCAATATCCCGAGAACGGTAGGTCTGAGGGAAAAAGTTACCACATTTAGGTTTTCACATTTCCAAAGTAGATTCCGACGGTACCCGACTTAATCCATTTTACGAACAAAATTTACATACTTTTGGGATCTGGGTGTCTAGGTACTTTAGTAGTCTGTGGACGGTAGCCATGACTTTTGATAATCGATGTTCTTGATTTCGGGCTGCTTTTTTCTTAAAAAGCACTGAACCTAGAAAAATTTCCATCATCTTATACGAAAGGAAAAAAAATCTAGAATGAGTTTTCAAGAAAACTTTTTTATTTTTTACCTGAGCTCAGCTAGAGGGGGCTAAATTTTTTAATTTGTTTTTGTCGAAACGGCTAGCTGCAGCTCAAAAATCTTTTTTTATTTGGAAAGAGCGTGAATTTAGCCGGTTTTTTCCTCGAAGGACCAAATGATGATGAAACTGTAACAGGATAATTCCAATTAAATTAAAGTCCTAAAAAGAGTCAAAATAAAAGGCTGGCACAGTTCTAAAAAATATTAAAAAATTAAAGAAAACTTGCATAAATGCGAAGTTAAGCACATTTTTTCAAAAATAATGCATTAAGGCCATTGGCCATTGTTAGACTTATAAGATAGAGGAACTTACCATGTTGAGTAAAATCCTTGAGTAAAAGGCACAAATTAATTGTACAAGGCACTATTTATTGACACTAAAGTCACAATAGAATTTAATTGACAGGCCGTTCTGATCGGCCTTTTATATCCAAAATTTGCCGACTTGCAAGAAGTGCATCGGCCTGCAGACGCGGCAAAAGGTGTCGCGCCACGACGCCGCGGCTGATGGTTGTTGGATTTATCCAACAGCCATTGACCAGGGTCAGAGGCCTACTGCGATAATTTCGAAAAAAATTCATATAAATTGAGTTTGACAGGTCCCCCTTCAATTTGTGCGGTTTCGAGTTGGGGTTTTAGCCTCGTAGCTCCCAAACGGGGGCTCCGATCCCAAAATGGTCTTCGGGAGGTCTCCTCAAATTTTTGAGACGCTTCTGATGGTGCTTAAATTTTGACCCCGAAAGCTCCTGGTGAGGAGCTAGAGGGCTTTATCGGCCGATTTTGGAGGGTCTAGGCATAGGCAAAATTCCCCGTCAATTTTATATGGAAAATTTTAACTTTGAAGCCTGATATCTCCGAAAGGAGGCTCTGGCCGGATGTGGGGTCGGTGGATTCGACCCTTAAGGGCAACTGTGAGTCCCTTCAACAAAAAATTTTTTCATGCAATTCAACTATTCTCAGATTTTCTTGCACCCGAGGTCTCAGGGGGTCGAATGAGGTGTCATAGGAAAGGTAATTTTTAGGCCTTTCCAACAATCTCAAATTTCCTATCGGAGGTCTACTCGTCCTTAAAATATGAATATTTTTCCTTAAAAAATTAAATCCTGAAATTCAACTCCCAGCCCATCGGATTTTTTTCTTCTAAAAAATAGTTATAAATAGAGACAAAAATTCATGAGCTTGACAGGGGGACCTGTCAAACTCATTTTAAATGAATTTATTTCGAAATTATCGCAGTAGGCCTCTGACCCAGGCCAATGGGATTGGAAGCTACCAATCAGCTTCCAAAGTTGAGAGTTTTTAGGGCAATGTAATGCACCTCCGAGGCTTCTTTGGGGGTCCCCCGAGGTTCTTCCAGGGTTCCTCCTAGGCTCCTCCGGGGGTCCTCCGGCGGTTTTCCGAGGCTCCTCCAGGGTCCTACGAGCCAAATTTTTTTTTTTGACTGGATTGACAACTGGGCTCTTTTGCCTCCAAAGTGGGACATCATTGCTTATATTGCAAACCGTGGACAAAAGCACTTTTTTTTTAAGTGTGCTAAAAATCAGTTCACATGCTCAAAAAACTAAACTGGACCTACTTCTTCACACACTCAGGTTACATTTATTACTGAGCTGTTTTGCATATACTAAGAGTTTAGCTGTGGTACTCATGTATTCCTTTTCCGGGTCACATTCTTAACACGGCCGGAGCACGACGCTGACGACGTAGCCTGAAATACCGCCGTACGGTCCTTAGAAAGACTGCTCTGCTACAGCTGCCTATGTTCCAACTGGGAATGGATAGGATTTTACTCAAATTTTACAATCAATCGCAGAAATGGTTTACTTAACTTTTTCGAAAGACACTTAAATGGCGTCGATGAATAAGGATTTGAAACTCAGAAAAGGTCATTGTCATACATATCATATGATTGTGGCGTAACCCATAAAGAGCGCTCCGGTCAAAATTGTTACAATTTTGAAATTGTGTGACGGCTTTATCTCTTATCCAAATAAATATATCAAATTATTAGAATGTAAGTTTTAGTTTTGAAATAATAGTCCGTATTGCCAGCTCTTTAGCTTCAGCCGTTTTGTATAGGTTAAAAATAAAAGCCAAAAAGTGCCGAAAAATTTTGCACAAATACGAAAAAATCAGCTCGCTATGTACACAGATAATGCTCTTAAGCAACTGGTACTTTTAGAAATACGGTCTTAAGGGATATTATTCGTTACGAGGAGACCTTGAGTCTAGAGTAGAAACCAGGAATTGGAGAAAAATGTCACTAGACTGACCCTACAGCTTAAAAGATACATCAAAGCAAATTCTGTCAACGACGTTCCGGGTTTGGAGATAAATACTCAGTATCGAATGGCACCTTGAACCGATTGAAGCAGGAGTTATTTAGTTCAAAAAGTCCAAAGCTAGACCTCGAAAAAGCGAAAAATTATCAAAACGAAAGCAAGGAAGCTAATGACCATTTTCTTGACGAAAAAAAGAGGCTTTTCAGTTATTTTACCAAGGGAGGTGGGACCTCCAAATTGCCCGAATTTTCGTCCCATTCAACTTAGGTGAGAGAGAAGATAAAAACAGAACATAAACCCAGCAAAACTGTACCGGGGTTCAAACAGATCAGGGGAAAATACTATTGATTGCTCCGGAAGCAGTTGTGCAAGATTTTTTGGCCTCAGTAAACTACCCTTTTAGTACTTTTTTATGACTTTGAACATTTAAACCTAAAGACTTGCGTCTTCTATAACAAAAATAAATTGTAGCAATTTTGACCGGAGCGCTGTTTATATTCTCCTTGATTGGGTTGTAAGAAAAAATGATTATGAACCTTTTAGTGTAACGCCTAAGTTGACAGAAAAGTACCATCGTTAAGGAAAAACTATTTGTTTGTGTTAAAAATGCACATAAACCCTTAGTACAATCTTAAAATTATTTTTCTGTTTCAGCATTGGAACGGATTATCTAAATTTCAAAAAAATATAATTTTTGTGGTTTTTTTTTTAATGATATTAATTGTTTTTGCTATTCAAACTAATATAACACGGAAAAAATACTTCATATCAAATGCCACAGAGGAGACATCTTCACTTTTACAAACTTTAAAAAGGGAAAAACAGCAGTTTTACAAGGTAAGACATAATGACAATTTTGCACTGGGTACATAAAACATAGCCATCGTGGCACTTTGCACATAAAAGATTATTTTCCAGTGATCTCTTGTTTGGAAGATAGTCTGCGACTTTTAGAACGACCGCAGGATTTTTTGGACCGGGTGCAAGAAAAGAATTCATACCTATATAAATACCCACTAGAGCCTGCATCTCAGTGAAATTCGTTATAACTCTCTAAGACGCAATGTACGATTTAGATGTCCTTTCTACCAAAAGTTCAACTGAAAAACGTGGGTGAGGGAAATAAATAAAGGGACCAAATTAAATTATTAGTGCATTGCCGTCTACCAGTCCATCTGACCGAAACTTTCAAATTCAAGAACCAGAAAATCGTGCATCTTGTAGGATATGGTTTGTAGAGGTGGCGGTTACCAATTTCAGACCAACACCTCTTCTTGGGGGAAATGAGAGACGTTTTACGTTTATATGAAAACTCTTTATATTGCATCTGATTGAGCCGAAACTTTAGAATGTTGTAGTCTGCACAAAATCTAGCAAATCATGCCACGATATGTGACCCCTACCATGTATAAGGGTGGATTTCTAGTTGGACTGAAATTTGAAAATTTCTTATGAAATAACAGATTGAAGTGCTTTTACCAATAATTTTGGATATTTTGAACTAGCAAAATAAATACCATTGAAGTTAACTAAATCAAATCAATCAAAATCGATGATAAATCTCATGGCTGCATATTAAAATTTTGAGAAAACTAATGTCGAAAACATGCAGTAAATAGATTTTTGCTTTAACAACGTCTTATCATTTTGAAGATGAACCCATAAGCTTTAAGGCCAATTCACATACTTGGACAAAATAGTCCTGGACTAAATGTCCAACCGGCTCTAGCTCTTCTCCCTTAAGTGCTAGAGCCACGGCGTAAAGTATTTGTTGTAGCCCCCGTTGAAACGCTTATTTTGATATCCCTCCCAGGTATGTAGCTCTCAAAATGGCTTCGCTAGAGCGTTTGTCCAGGCTGGCCAGAAGTTCTCGAAATTCTGTTCAGATGTCCGCGGATGTCTGTTGTCCAGATATCCGCTGATCAGATGGCGCAAAATAAGCCATCTGACTGTCGCGGCAGGTGTCAAATCTTGATCTACATTTGATTTTGAGATAGCCTGCAAGTTTTTAGCCTCTTAGCTGCTGTTTTGGCTGAGTTGGATCACGTGGAAACTTTTTGAGGGGGTCATTTTATCGATATTTATTTTTTTCTGAGACACTAAGAGCAGTAAAGGGTTGTCAAGTGCTATTTAAAAAAAATAAATTATTATGAGCCTACACAAGAAAATTCAACTTGCTAGGTACATTCGTTGGTGTTTTATTAGTAACGGAGTGAAGCTAGAATGAGGCAAAATTATCTTATTTTTCTGTTTTGGGTCTGTCCAGGAGCATAAGTTTTAACCTTAGGGCTGAAACTATTTTTTCTGAATAGCCTAGATCATTAAATTTCAGAAAAGACCAAAACGAGCCCCGTAGGTCAGTCTTAGAGTTGTCCGAGTCATCACATTCCTATGCGGGAAAGGGCCAATATATTAAAATCGATAACAATTAGTTTTACAGCACTGCTGAATTCACTCGGAAAGTGGGGAAGGGGGCTATAATTGCCTCAGAGCGAGCTTGCGGACAAGGAGAGGCAATAAAGACCTCCTCACGTCCGAGTAAATTCAGTTGTTCATGTACAGTACAATTCGCGTAATATAAATTCGCGTAATAGCAACTTCGTCTAATATAAACGAATTTTGGTTCTCCCGTCTCTCGATTTCACATGAAATTGAGTTCGTCTAATATAAAGTTCGCATAATATCAATTATTTTGGCCTCTCCCCTGCGATTGATATTACGCAAACTCTACTGTTCAGTATTTTCCACAATTCCGCGGCCGCTGAATTGTGAAATATACTATTTCAAGCTGGAAAAGTGGATTTGAATATTTGGAAAGCACTTTTTGTCTAAAAGTGCTATTCAAGACTCAACTTTCGTGTCAAATTTCATGATGCTACCATAAGGCCTGTATTGTTTACCTTCGGTAAGCTAACTGAGCTTTAACCAAAACACCGTATTCAGCTATCGAAGCGTAAGCGTGAGTAAGATGAGCAAAACTTAAAGAAACTGGCTGGTGCAGCTCTCAAACGTAGAAAGCAAGCTCCTGCGAAATTGAATTCAGACGACGAAACAGACGGAGCTGACACATTTCTTCTCTTCGAAATCTGGAATTTTTTTAAACAATTTAAAAAGGTCCGAAAAGATGGTGACTGGCGTCACTACGAAGAAACGTTGATTAGCAAGATTGAGATGTGCACATTTTACATCAAGGGAATTATCATTGGATCCTCAAATGAACTCAACAATGAAGTACGTCTTTTTTTGTAAGTCACTTTGTAACGGTGCTATCACACCAGGCAATTTAAATTGCCGCGATTTGGGCGATTTCAGGCAATTCCAGTGGCCGCAAAATTGCGGCAATTTTTGCCCAGGGCAAATAATCAGATTCAGGGCAACTAATATCGCCAAAAATCGGGCAATTTTTTGTAGTATGATGGCAACCTAAGTCACTACCGAAGAATTGAAAACTCGCCACAGCCCCATGGGGCGGGTTTAGAACGAAATTCGTAAGTTCAAAAACACACAATCTGATGAGAATACCGAGAATTACTACACCCGTTCGGTTGCTGCAGCTAAATTTTTTGGTTCGAAAATTATGAAGAGACATATTATCCGAGATAAACTTGTTTGCGGTACTGATGTACCAAGATCTTTTCTAAAGCATTGCATCTTGAAAGAAACATTGACTTGAAGAAAGTCCTTGATGAATTAATGATGATGATCCTTGATGTT
This sequence comes from Forcipomyia taiwana, assembly GCA_963930915.1. Lineage (NCBI taxonomy): Eukaryota > Metazoa > Arthropoda > Insecta > Diptera > Ceratopogonidae > Forcipomyia > Forcipomyia taiwana. The sequence continues at coordinate 20,573 of CAWVOI010000035.1, read as the reverse complement.
TTTAAGAACTATCAGACACACTATTTACATATCAAGACAATTTATCTACAATCGTTTTAAACTCGTCACATTATATGTGTGCAGTGCGTGCGTTAAACCGTGCGTGCGAAGATCAAATAGGCCGTGCCGAAAGTAATTTGCTGTGCATTTACAAACATTCTCGCACTGTCAATTCACAGCCAGATCGCGGCAGATTATCAAAGTGTCTGAATTTGAACGTTAGTTTTATTGTAAGTTAATATATTGTTGAAGTATGCGAGGAAAATCTTTTCTGAGAAGTTATCGCAAACTTCTAGCTAGACTAAAAATATGTTGTAGGCCTGCTGAAAGAAACAGTGCCAAATTTTTTCCACACGCAGGTATCTAGACTAGATTAATGAAAAAGATGTGTGGATCGGTAAGTCTAGTAACCTCTTAAAAAATTTCAACAGTGGATAAGTGAAATTGCGAAAATTGATTCGTTTAACGCACATTTGTGTGTACGGGTCAGGGGATTTAAAGCAGCCAGTCTGATGCTCTTTTATCCTTGATGTAAAGAACCTCCTTGTTTGACCCACGTATTTTCGAGTCGAGAATAACGAAAAAACGTATTTCGAGGCGAAATGTTTCTGGATGAATTTGTGGGTGTAGGAAAGACTTTGGAAACGTGCGAAAACCGCGTGCGTTAAGTATTTGAAATCCATCAGAAAAGTGGTTTGACCTTAAAGAAGTTAAAATGTCACCTTTTTATGAGAAAGATGAATGTACTTGGGCACACAATTGACTCTGATAGAATATCGAGGAATGACGACAAAGTAAGGTCGATTTTGAAAATGAAAGCCTCCGAAAATGTCAAAGAAATCCAATCATTTCGTGGAATGGTAAATTATTACGCACAATTTTTACCTGCTCTGTCTAAACTTTGGAACTAATACATGAATTGTCTCGAAGAGGTGTTAAATTTGTTTGGAGTAAAAAATTTCAAAAAGCTTTTTAAAAAAATAATAATTGATATGAGGAAAAATGTTAAGTTGGCTCATTATGATCCAAAAAATCCTCTCATTCTAGTTACTGATGCTTGAGAGCACAGCATTGCGTCTGTGCTTCTTACGAAGGTGGGACATGTTGAGAGACCGATTACATTTTGGGCAAAGAGCCTGGACGTTACGCAGAGAAAGTGTTGGCTTCTTTATCAACCACTTTGGAAGAGCTTCTTTGGAAGAGTTGCAAGAAGTTCCGGAAGTTTTTGATAGGTAAAACGTTCACCTTGAGAGAAGACCTCTTCTGAGGTTGTTCGGAGAACACACTGAAATACCTGCAGTTGCTAATTCGCGAATGCAGAGATGGGCAATCTTTTTGTCTGGCTTCGACTACAAAATAGTACATGTGATTTCAAACAAGAGTATCGCAGATTATATCTCGTGGTTTAAACACCCAGAGACTACGAGGAGAGGTTCAGATTCTGGATTTGTGTGAGCCATTCGTGATAAAGGATATCCCATGTATATTCGGCATCTTCTTAGATAGACCTCAAATGATCAAGAATTACTATTTGTGATGCAGGCTTTGTTAATTGGTAATTTTGAATCTTTGAAGAATCCATGTAAACGTTTTCATGCAAGAAAAAATGAACTCTAAATCAAGGAAGAAATTCTCATGTATGGAAGACGAGTTGTTGTTCCTTCATAGCTTAGAAAATACGTGCTTGCAGAACTTCACATTGCTCACTTTGAAATTGTTAAGATGGTTAAAAATCGTGTCCGCCAGCTGTTTTGGTGGTCGTCGCTTCATGAGGATATTGAGTTTCTTGCACAGAGCTGTGATGAATGCGCTAAGCAAAGGGATGCTCCTGGAAAATCTCCCCTAATAGCGTGGCCCGACGCTCAGAGGGTCTGGAACCGTCTTTATTTAGATTTTGTAGGACCATTTTATGGCCACCAATTTTTGGTATTGATTGACGCAAAATCTAAGTGGTTGGAAATATTTCGAGGAACGGCTACAACAACGAACTTTGTTTTGAAGTATCTCAGAAAGACGTTCTCTAGATTTGAAATCCCAGGGAGTAGTGTGACTGATCATGCAACCTATTTTACGTCAAGAGAATTTAAAACCTTTTTGAAGGCAAACAGAATTCATGCCGCCAAGATTGCGTCAGGTCATCCGTCAACAAATGGCTTGGCAGAAAATGCTGTAATAGTATATTACAGCACTGCTGAATTCACTCAGCTCAAATTAAAATGAAGTATTACAGTGTAAATTTTGCAGTGTAGTTTATTTCACGTATGCTTATACAACACACACAATACGAGCTGTCATTTTCAGCTGATTTCGTTAGTGACTAACTTTTAGTGATATTTGAGAAGATTTAAGGCTTTCGAATGCGTAATTCTAAATCAAAAGTTAAGTAGTCAACCTTACTTACAAGGGCTTCAATGAGATTGATGATCATGGACCCGTACTTCAAAAGACGATTTATGTACTATACAGAAGAGAAGCTCACTCATATCTACTGTACTAAAGTACTAAATTTTTTTTATTTTTAGGTGGTTTCGTTGGGAAAAATATTGATCATACCTCGCAGCTCTATGAGTGTCATATCGTAATTACGGGGAATTGTTGCCCTCAACGTATCGGGCCTCTGGCAACGAATTTCCCCGCAGTTACGATATGGCCCTCATAGAGCAACTTGTTACGATAATAGCTATTCTATGTATTTACATATAAATATCCTCTCTAGTTATGACTCCTCTTTTGAACCCCAGTGGAGCATCTGAATATCACTTGTCTTTTGATGTGAAAATGTTGCAGAAATTGTTGAAATTTCCCTAAATGTTGATGTAACATTTATGACACCAAATACGTCTCCTAATTGCTCAAACGATTCCCGGGCACCGAAAACAATGGTGTCAAGCCCTACAAGATCCCCAAGAAGCTTGGATTAAGTACATCCTCCCTCGGTAAGAACAAGTCACAGGACTATCAAGCCTCCAGATCGGTTGACCTATTATTGACACAGTTGGCCCGAAAGTATTTATAACTATTCCAGTTTAAAACATTCACAACATTCGAGACATCGGAATCGGATTCCGATGTCTGAGAAGTAGGCCATGAAATTCATCGTGCCGAAGCTTAGTCATTGGCGAAGTCACTAATTTCTGCCAGGTGCATGGACATTGCCATGACTTTTCGTGCCAACAAATTATCTAGCCGATTTTTGTGATTTTTTCTATGTATTCTTAGCGGCCCTATAAGGCCGTTTCACAGGGAATTCACGTGTATAAAAGTTTTCTTATTTCATATTGGTACCGCCCATTATAGGTTTTCTGGGGTTCTGGGGAAAGAAATTCAGTTACCATCCGGAAGAAATTCAGCAGGATGAAGAAGCGATCTTGGCTCGTCATCGGAACCGCTCGGAAGAGTCTCTCCGTACCTATATGACATCGCCTCAAATTGGACACACCTACAGATGGGCTACCTGCGTACACGTACGAAGGGCGCTGAATAATGCAGAACTGTTTACATTGACTACGTGACATCTCCCTGCAGCACTCAAAATTGAAGCACAGCACGTAGTTCTAAGAATTGCGTAGGCTAGTTAGTAGGAAAAAGAGAGTGTTGAAGATAGGATTGATAGAAAGATCATGTAAAAAGACTTACGATGAAATTAAAATAAAATGTCCATTCAGTCCTCGGCACGGGTTGCGTAGCACCCTGACTTTCGCACACCCTGAAAATCACCCCATCAAGGTTTTCCGCCAATGGTTACCAGGTTACGTCACGTAGAGGTTTGTCAATGAGAGTTTTGGACTTCTTTTACCGGAAACCTCCCGGAAAGGAAACTCTCAGTTAACACAGAAGCCCCCTTTGCACCCTGATTTTGCTTGATAATATGCCATTTGATTTAATTTGACTTTTTTCACATTTGAATCATCAAGTATATTAGCGGAGGCACTTTTACTTTTGGATTTCAGTCGAAAATTCATGAGGAAAATTTTGTCTCTCACACATATTTTGGGGGTCTCTAGCTCCATCTCTCCATCTCTCTCTCACATACTAACATATCAGCTCAATCAGATGAAATAAAAGGAACACCCTCACAATTTTAAATTTTGATTGTATTCTTTATTCTAGGAGCAATCTCAAAATAAAAAATCGGAAAGAAGAGATTCACCAGATATTTCAGTGATTCGTGAAAATAAGTGGCATTTCAAGGTAAGAACACATTTTGAACAAAACACAAATGTACTAACTATGAAGGCACGATAGCATAGGTTTTTATGGACTCAGAAATTCATTTGAATTCCTTCTTATTTTCAAATTTTCAATATTATTTAAACATGGCTTTTTATTTTACATAAATATATTTAAAACAAATCATACAAATACATTTGTGGTAATATGGTACTATATAAACGTAATAATAACATGTTTTTAGGGGCCATCAAACCAAAGACAAGAAGCTGTTGTGGAAGCATTCAAGTTTTCATGGAAAAACTACAAATTTTTTGCTTGGGGTCATGACAATTTGAAGCCAATTTCAAAGACTTATCATGATTGGTTTGGACTTGGCCTCACTATCATAGATGCGTTAGATGGATTGTTTATAATGAATTTGATAAATGAATTTGAAGAAGCGAAAGTATGGGTTGAAAAAAACTTGAATTTTGACATCGACAAAGATGTCAATTTATTTGAAGTAACCATTAGAGTTCTTGGAGGTCTTTTAGGAGCTTTTCATCTTAGTAGCGAAAAAATTTTTCTTGAGAAAGCAATTGATCTAGGGAACCGACTGCTACCTTGCTTTGATTCGCCATCCGGTATACCTTTTTCGGATATTAACATGGCCACTAAAGTTGCACATTCTCCTAAATGGTCTCCTGATTCATCAACAAGTGAAGTAACAACACTTCAATTAGAATTCAAAGACCTCGGATATTCTAGTAAATTATCAGTTTTCAACAACGTTGTGGAAAATATTAACGAAAAAGTTCATTTATTAGAAAAAAAATATGGCCTTGTTCCGATTTTCATAAATGCTAACACTGGAAAATTTAGGGAACATGCAACTATATCGCTTGGTGCAAGAGGAGACTCATATTATGAATATCTTTTAAAACAGTGGATTCAAATAGGCAAGCCAAATAATCACAGGTAATTTAAAATACATGTCTTATTATAAGTGAACTTATTCTTCGAGTTATTAAGCTATCAAAACAGGGGCTTAGCTTAGATCTTTTTCTTGGGTATTATTAAGTCCGAAAAAGGACTCCCTCTACTTCACTAGATAGAACTCTTGAAGGGGAGTCTCTCCTGGTTGGTCAAGTGAGGCTGGTTTATTCGTATGTTCTCAGTATCATCATCAAATCCATCTTTAAAGACATTAAAAATTCCTAAGCAAAGAAATTGACGAGTAAAGTTTGACAAGACTATTTATTCTTTTCAGTTTGATTATTGACTATATGGAAGCTGTTGATGGAATATCTAAAATGTTGGTCAGGAGAACACCACGTGAAAATATTCTGTACATCGGGGAACTATTAAACGGCCGAGATTTCAAGCCTAAAATGGATCACTTGGTGTGTTTTCTGCCTGGAACATTACTATTAGGATATAACAATGGAATGCCGAAATCCCACATGTTTTTAGCAGAAGAATTACTCCAAACATGCTACCAAACATATAAAATTCAACCAACTGGGCTTGCTCCAGAAATAACACATTTTAATCTTAATGGTGAAAACGAAAATGATTTGTATGTAAAAATTAACGATGCACACAACTTGTTAAGGCCAGAGTTTATAGAGAGCTTGTATTATTTTTACATTTTTACGAATGACACAAAATATAAAGATATGGGATGGGAAATTTTTCAATCTTTTAATAAATTCACAAGAGTTAAGCATGGGTACACATCTATAGAAAACGTAAAAAATGTATTAAATACAAAACCTCGCGATATAATGGAAAGTTTTTGGCTAGGAGAGACCCTTAAATATTTTTACCTCCTTTTCAGTGATGTTCAAGAAATAAATTTAGACAAATGGGTTTTCAATACAGAAGCACACATATTGCCGATAAGAAAAATCAAAACATAAATAAACTTTCTTGGATGACCACTTAGTAAATAGTAGTTTAAAACAATATAACTACCTAAAAAGTTTAATTCTTGTCATTTATATTTATTTATCTTTACTTAAGAAATTATGACCTTTTCCAGAATGAAATGTTGATTCTTATGTATGTGGTACAAGTATTTATCTTGACAAATGTACAGGAGCTCATAATTGATAAACTTTATATTACAAAAACTGTGTAATAGTTAGAAACTTAGAGCACTAAACTACTGATATGTAACCTGTGTGTTTGAATTGAAAATGATGTAAATTCGAAAGACTCAGTGGCGTAGTGGGGTTTTGTAAATTTAAAATTTTATCCACCAAAAAAGAATTATTGAAATCGAGCAACTTAAAATTTTGACCTTTCCATACATTGAAAAAGTCATGGCATGCGATGGTGAAATTTCTAGTGTGATTTGGCCCACTTTGAACCCTTATAACTCGAGAACCCGACATGCTAGCAACAAAAAAAGGTATCAGTAGAATAGAGAATCTTTCTTGTATTTATATGCCAGAACTTATGTCTGGGATGTCATGAGTCAACCTAGAGGGGGACTCAGAGGGGAGAAAGTTTTCATGTTCAAAAAATTAAAAACGCCATAAAACCAAAATAGATAGAGAGTAACGGATGATACCAGTAGATTTGTAATCCTTTGCCGCATCCAAAGAACCATATTGCCAGATCATAAAATATTTTTGCTGCCCAATGTTAAATAAGCCTTCCCAAATTTTCATTGAGCAAAATTCTATCTAAATTAAGAAGCCTTAATAACTTTCCAAATATTTTTAGGAGGGAAAAGTCCCGCTCTCTTAAGAGGCTAAATAACACCCCTTCTAATTTAGGAGTGCAGAATTCCTTCTTCTATGAAGAGCGAAGGTCTTTATATGTGAGAAAGAAAAGTTCCTTATAATTTTAAGAGGAGGAATTTCCACCGCTTTGAGAAGATACAAAGGAATTGCTCATTAAAATTTTACGAAGACGACGTCCACGCCTCTTGAACGTTCCTTAAATTTTAGGAGTAAGAAGTGCAAGAGTTTATACTATCTCCAATTTTTAAGGCGAAGTTCCGACTCTCTCATTCCCTGATTTCCTTTTTGATCCGAAGTATTTGCTATATTGAGTCTACATATATAAAGGCTGATTCACATACTTGAACAAAATTATCCTGGACAAAATGTTCAACCGGCTCTAGCTCGCCCCCTTAAGTGCTAGGGCCACGGTGTGGTGATTGTTTTAGCCGTCGTTGAGACGCTTCTGTTCATACCTCTCCTAGGTCCGTAGCTCTTAAAATGGCTGAGCTAGAGCGTTTGTCTGACTGTCCTGAGGTAAAAATTTTCGAAATTCTGTCCCGATGTCCTATCGCAAAATACGCCATACGATTGTCGTGGTGGGTGTCAAATCATGATCCACATTTGATTTTGAGATAGCATGCAAGTTTTTAGCCTCTAAGCTGCTGTTTTGGCCGAGTTAGACCACTTGGACACTTTTAAAGGAAGTCATTTTTTCGATATTTATTTTTTTTTCTGAGCCACTCAAAGCAGTTAAGGGTTGTTGAGTGCTATTTTTCAAAAGAACAACTTATTTTGAGTATACACAAAAAAATTTAGCTCGCTAGGTACATTTACTAGTGTTTTATTAGTGAATGAGTGAAGCTAGAATGGGGAAAAATAAGCGTACATATTTTTCTGTCCAGGGTCTGTCCAGGGGGATTAATTTAAACATTTAGGCTAAATCTATTTTTCCTGAATAGCCTAGATTATAAAGTTGTCTTAAACTTTATGATCTAGGCTAAATGTTTAAACTAATCCCCCTGGACAGAAAAATATGCTAATTTTGCCCCATTCTAGCTTCACTCATTCTCAAATAAAGCACCATCGAATGTACTAAGCGAGCTAAATTTTTGTGTGTAGGCTCCCAATAAGTTGTTTTTTGAAAAAAAGCACTTTATAACCCTTAACTGCTTTGAGTGGGTCAGAAAAAAAATAATTATCAAAAAAATGACTTCCTTAAAAAATGTCCAAGTGGTCTAACTCGGCCAAAACATCCCAGTGAGAAATGCAAAGTCTATGTAATGCAAAGACAACTAAAAGTAATCTAAATCTTTGTAGCCATTAACTGAAATCTACCTTAAAGCAAGCTTTCTAAAGACTGCTTACAGTCTGGTCTTTTAGTTAGAGTTAAGTTAGCTAAAAGTCTCTAAAAAAAATAATGATTTTTGAAGTCTCTAAAAGTTAACTTTATATAAGCTTTTAGTTTGCTTTGCAAGCCAACTAAATGTTAGCTAAAACTGAAGCTGGGAGATTGATTAAAGCTTAAATTTAGTTAGTTGAAGCAAGAAAAATACAGATTTATTTAAACCCTTCGTCTAACACCTACTCCGTACACCTTCGGTTGTACACCTGGGTCTGGCCAGACCCCTATTTTAAAACGTAAATTTGATCAACTTAGAAATTAATAATACAATAAGTAAATATCAAAATCGCATTGTTGGTTCATTTTTCAATTTTTAGTTACTTTCAAAACTCAAAAATATTTTGCTTAAGCTCAATATGTCCGTCTGTATGTATGTTCGTCTGCTGTCTGTTGATTCAAAATTAAATTGCTACGTAACGGTAAGACTTAGAAACCTGCGGATGTTTTCTAAATTTTGCTTGTTGCCTAGTGAGTTGAGAACGAAAAAAAAAATTCCGGAAAATCTCCAGAGACGTAGCCAGGGAGGCTTAACATTTTCGGAAAATTACCAAATTTCACCCGAGTGAGTTCAAATTTGGGGATATTGTACATTTTATTAAGCCCACAAATTTATTAAACTACATTTGACCCCTATAATGAATAGATACGAATCTAAGGACCCCTTTTAGTCGTCTATAGACTAAAAATTGGGGTTCTAAGGTATATGGGTATACCCAATTATCGTCTTCTTCTTCATTTTTGCCTAGTTGCCAAGGTTCTTCAGGTTCCTCGTAATCTTCTCCCCCTATATCATCTGCTAATTGAGCTAGTAAAGCAATTGTATTGTGCAATTTGACGGCACGAGATCGGGTAATATAATGAAACTCAATTTCTTCCGCCATATTGTTGTTGATTTGTTGAGATTTGACTTTGTTTATTTCGCTATACATAACAAAATAACGGACCTGTCATGTTGACAATATTTTTTACAAGTAAAATAAACTTCAATTAACATATATACTATATTAAAAGTGTGAAAAGTACGCCGGTTTTCTAAAACCAGATTTTTAAAACATAGCTCCACCCGCTTTCCATACTAAATGTATGGGAGTCTGGCCAGACCCAGGTGTGCAACCGAAGGGTATTTTTTTTAAAGCTTAATTTAAGCTTATTTAACAAACTTTTTTTTACTTTTGTTTATGATTAAAAATCGTCAAAAAATATTTTAGGAAGCTACCCGAGGACACAAGTCTCTAACTTTTATAGTTTTAAAGATATACGTTATCAAAGTTGCGATGGGCCTGGCCAGACCCAGGTGTTAGACGGAGGGTTAAGACACAGTTTTAGTACAAGAAGAGATAAAGTTAGTTTTTTGATGGATTAAGACTCCAATGTTTAATTATTCACTGACGCAGGATGTTTCGGAAAAGAGATCAAGATTTAACCAAAAAAAGCCTCAGCAAGAAGGCGCAAATGATTAGTCGAATTCTTAAATCTCCAATAACCTGATAGAAAGAACTCTTAAGGAGTATGTGGAGCAAGCAGGATCAGGCTATGGAGTAGGATATTTCAGGCTAGTTACACGATAGTTTATGGTATGTAGCTTCTGATATTTGTGTCGGCAACGGAATATTGTTTTTAAAAAATTGCTTTGAGAACCAAACCAGGCTCACCCGCCTAACCCAAGTTGTAAATCATGGGAAGGAAATGGAAAAATACGACACACGAAAAATATACATATCCTAGGGACTTCCGGGATGACATCAGGAAGAAATTTTGAGCATAGTTAGTTTTCATTTTAAGGGAAGTCGAAGTTGCCCTTAAGGGTCGAATACACCGACCCCACATCCGATTTGAACCTCCTTCCCGAGATATTCAAGAAAATGAAGTTTTCCATACAAAATTTTCCACCGAAAATTTTGCCTTTGCTTAGACCCCCCAAAATCGGGCTTAAAAGCCCTCTAGCTCCTCATCAAGGACTTCCGGGGTCATAATTTGAGCGCCATCTGAAGCGTCTCAAAAAGTTGAGGGGGCCTCTCGAAGACCATTTTGGGATCGGAGCCCCCGTTTGGAAGCTACGGGGCTAAAACCCCAACTCGAAACCACAAAAATTGACGGGGGCAAAACGCCCCTGTCAAACTCAATTTGGCTGAATTTTTTTTTTTTTGAAAAAATCGCAGTAGGCCGATTTGTCTGACCAATGGCCTTAAAAATGGTAATTCATGAAGATAAAGAATCGTATGAAAGGAGCAATTACTTATGAAAATACGAATTTTATTTTACCATTGAGTAATTAGTTGAACTTATTTTTAAGAATACCGTGAATTCTGTGAATCGCAAGTGTTAGTCTCAAGATGCATCAATTAAAACTATCCTGAGAAATTTAAATCTTGTTTCCTTTGGGATCGAAATTTCTAAGAACTCCCTGTAGTTCACGACTTCTACAAACTTCATTAGCCCCGCATCAATGAATAACTTTTGAAACCAAATTTAAGTTGAAATGGGAAGTTTTGACTTTGTAACACCTCCAGGAAACTTGTGGATAAAGTTGTTGAGAGCGACAATTTTTGCGAAATATATATAGATCTCACGAACTCTCGAAAATTTTTTCTACAGCAGTTTGCAATGAAGTCTCCTAACTTGATCGAAATTTTAAAGACTCACATAATTGTCTTATTTCGGACTTATAAGAACTTACAATTTTCTTTCAATAGCCGGATGTCACTCATGTTTTGCAATCTTTACTTAATTTTAAGCCAGATATAGTTCTACTATAATTGCTGGAACACCTCTTTTAGATTCTATTATCTGCGTGGCTGGAGTGCCAAATGCACGAAATTTCCCTTCAAAGTAGCCAAATCAACTTCCAGGCGAACAACTCCAACGAACGAGCTCCTGAGGTTTTTCATTACTTTTTTCATTCAATCGGGGGTCTACCTACTTGTCTTCTTAGTTATAGTTATTTGGGCGAGATTTACGTCCTGGTACCATTCTTTTATACTTTTTGATATCACTTATACTTATATTAAAGAATTTTGAAGAAAAGATGAGATTCGCGTAGAAATTAAGATAACTTTGTACATTTTTCAAACCAATCCGTTCGAGTCACCTATTTGTATGTAGGCTGACTAAAAGTTGATTTTAAGCTATCATTTTGCGTGTTTGCGTACGCACACAATATTATTCAAAACTGAACTTAATCTTACATAGAACTGAATGGTGTAGTAAAGAGAGCATCGGACAAGGAGCGCGGGGGTAGTAAGTTAAAAACTGGGTCGGGGCAAAATAATTTGGTCATAAAAATCTGTAGATGGTCAAAGAAAGTGTCGGAAAATTGAGCAAAAAGTTGGAACATTAATTTTTTTTCATTTTTTTATCAAAAACATGTTTAAAGCTTAGTCGGGGACGAACGCATTTGAGTGCATTTTCAATTCGCTTTGTTGCAAAAGTTGGGTCGAAGTGAAAATATTTTGTCCCAAATTTCGTCACTGCAGAAACTTGTTGGACCCCTGACTTTGATCTCATAGGTCATAGAGCCTTAATGTAGAAGGATATTTGGCTAAATGTAATGTCATCTAACATTTGTCCAAGTTTAAGTTCAATTGGAGTTAGAAAATTTTCGCCTCATACTAACTGTGGGAGGCCTTAGCTCCTCACCCTTAGGTCATAGAGGCTTACTGTAGAGTTGTTTTTTGCTAGAATTACTACCATCTAACAGTTTCCAAAGTTTCAGCTCAATCGGTTGACTTTGAAATTTCGCCCTTCAGTTCGCCAAGGGAAGTCTTGGATGGCCACTTATTGACCCCCAGAGTCCATTATTTTACATTTTTGAGACCATGACCCCAAACAAAAGTTGCTTGAATTGTAATTTTACATGACCATTCTGAATTTCAGCTCAATCGGAGCAACTAAATTTTTACCCCTTCGGAGGCCTCTCACCCCACCCCCTTAAGTGATAGGGTCATATATGTGTTGTATGATTTGCTAGATTTGACATGATGTATAACATATCCAAAATTCAGCTCAATCGGACGAAGTATATGGAACTTTCATACAACGGGAAAACCCCCTTAACTAGGGGCAGAGGTAGCCTAATCGGTAGAGTAACGGACTTGCGATCGAGAGATCGTACGTTCGAAACTCGGCCGAGGCAACTTCTGCTCAACTGTGTTCTTGGTGCAAGCCAAGAATGCGACTGCTATGGCGCGTACGGCAGTATAAGATGGGGGGCGCTACTGAGGAACTCTTGACTCTGTCAAGATGGGTCACAATAGGACCTTCGGGACCTCCGTGACCTTTGACTCCCAGTACAATCTACGAATCTACCCCCTTAACTACCCCCCAGGCAGTTTTTCGGAAAAACCAAATCAGTTCGCCCACCCTCCAGACCATACATGACAACATGCAAAAAACCGCAGGTCTCTAGCTCTTGTAGTTTTGGAGCCTTTGCGACTCAGACGGACGGACGGACATATCGGACACATAAGTGCATTTTTTTCAAAATTGATGAAAATGCACCAAAAATACCTTGCAAAAAGCTTACTTAAAGTGAACTTAAAGTAGGCTATTTACCAAAGTGGACTTAAAGCAAACAAAGAGCTAAAACTAAAAGTCTGCTAAATGATGGATAAAAGTCTCTAAAAAGTGGAACGTAATTGTTTTTTTTTTCGACTTTTATTCAGCTAAAAGCAAAAATGCAACAAAAAAAGCAAACTGTTCTAGTTAACTTTTAGCAAACAAAAAGTCAAATATTTCTCACTGGGTAGTAGCTAAGAGGCTAAAAACTTGCATGCTATCTCAAAATCAAATGTGGATCATGATTTGACACCCAGTACGACAATCGTATGGCGTATTTTGCGACAGGACATCTGGACAGAATTTCGAGAATTTTGACCTCAGGACAGTCTGGACAAACGCTCTAGCTCAGCCATTTTAAGAGCTACGGACCTAGAAGGGGTATGAACAGAAGCGTCTCAACGGCGGTTACAACAATTACTTCACGCCGTGGCCCTAGCACTAAAGGGGGCCGAGCTAGAGCCGGTTGGACATTTTGTCCAGGACAATTTTGTCCAAGTATGTGAATCGGCATTAAAAGTGTCAAATGCCCGTCCAAAGTCAATTAATACAAGTAAAACGGTGACTGAAATTGGACTGATTGCTGGTAAGTGCAATATTTACTCTTCCTAAACCCAGCTTGCTTCGGCCTAATATGATAGTCTACTATAGTTTTTAGTGAAGTAATACTTCTCCAATTGCTGCAGATGCTCAAGTTTCCTCTTTTTGGTTATGTCACAATTACTCTTTCTTTCAAGCGTTCTCCAACCTCTCTTAAGGTCCCCTCACATCGTTCTATTGTATGTAAGCACCATGGCAGTCGCATATTTGGTTTGCTGCGGTCAAGTTTCAAAACAGTAAACTAGACCTCCAATCATCTTCCGATAAATACGTCCTACGGTAAAAATAAGCTTACTATGTCGTATTGCAAAATATGCCAAATTTGGTGGTAAACGTTGGAATTGCAAAGTCAAAAAACCTTAAAAGGTCTTACTGGAGGCTAAAAGTCGACAGAGACAAGGCTTTAGTAATTTTTGTAGTCGTCGTCAAGACGCTTCTTTTATTGCCTCTCCCAGGTTTGTAACATTTAAAATGGCTGAGCTAGAGCATTTGTCCAGGCTGTCATGTGTTAAGAGAAATTCTGTCCAGATGTCCTATCACAAAACAAGCCATCCGATAGTCACGGCGGGTAGCAAATCGTGATCTTCATTTGTTTTTGGTCTAGCGTGCAAGCTTTTAGTCTCTTAATAGCTGGTGTTTTTGCCGACCTAGAACACTTGGACACCTTCTGAAGGAGTCACTTTTTCGATCATTTCTTTTCCAGAACACCCGAAGCAGTTAAGTGTTGTCAAGTCCATAAAAAATAACTCTTGCGAGCTAACACAAACAAATTTAGTTCGCTAGGTACATTCGTTGGTTTTTTATTTATGAGGGAGTCAAACTATAATTAGTCCAAGCAAAACCACTTCTCAAGATAGAGAAGTGGTTTTCGTATATTAAAATACACAGAAAAAAATGTTAGGAATCTTATTGACCTTATTTTAGTTGTGTTATACATATTGTAAATGTTTTATATTTTGGGTAGGTATTGTAGATAATATTTTTGTTTTCCAAAATGTCCAAAACAACATCTCTATCTTGAAAACTAAATTTTTTATCGACTTAAATATTTTGACGCCTACTTCGACCCATAATACTAGATCAAGAGAGTAATTTGCGCCAGGCATGCCCATGACATTTCCATTACTTCATGTGTCATAAAATTATTTGGTCGATTTTAATAATATTTTGTTCAATTAATAAGGGTTCAAGGGGACTTCCTGTGTATGAAACTGTCCTTATTTCATCCTCATTCCAACCATTATAGGTTGTCTGGGGTTCCGCTCCCGTTTTGATATCAAGAAGTTTTGTGTGGATTTTTACAAGAGGGGTTCAGCAAACATTCATTTTTTCAATGAAAACTTTAATGTTTCCTGTCAAATGTGTTGTAGTTCGAATCTTCTTTGAATTCCCCGTCTTTCAATCCTAGAGCATGGAAAATTTGCTTTTTTTCCCTTGGTATATGGAGTGGGTGAATCAATGATTTGACGGTTCCAACATGAATGAACCTGAGATTTGCCCACAACTTGGATTGAAAAAATCGGGTTTTTTCAACGAGCCTTAAGGGGATTGGCCAGGGTCATTGGCCTACTGCGATTTTTTCGAAAAAAAATTCAGCCAAATTGAGTTTGACAGGGGCGTTTCGCCCCCGTTAATTTTTGTGGTTTCTTGTTGGGGTTTTAGCCCCGTAGCTTCCAAACGGGGACTCCGATCCCAAAATGGTCTTCGGGAGGCCCCCTTAACTTTTTAAGGCCCTTGGGATAGCGCAAAAATTATGACCCCGGAAGCTCCTGTTAAGGGGATAGAGAGCTTTTTCGGCCGATTTTGTATGGAAAATCTTGTATGGAAAATTTTAACTTTGAAGCCTGATATCTCCGAAAGGAGGCTCTGGCCGGATGTGGGGTCGGTGGATTCGACCCTTAAGGGCAACTGTGAGTCCGCTCAAAAAAAATTTATTTTCATGCAATTCAACTATTCTCAGATTTTCTTGCACCCGAGGTCTCAGGGGGTCGAATGAGGTGTCATAGGAAAGGTAATTTTTAGGCCTTTCCAACAATCTCAAATTTCCTATCGGAGGTTTGCTCGTCCTTAAGATATGAATTTTTTTCTTTTAAAAAATTATATCTCGAAATTTAACTCCCAGCCCTTCAGGTTTTTTTCTTCTAAAAAATAGTTTGGGTCAAGGGAAAACTTTAACTTATATGTCAAAACCCAGGTTGCCATGTTGGAAGTACGTCAAATAGCGTGTCAAAAGTTAAAAACGCCATTTAAAAATACTTTCAACATGGCGACTGACTATTTTTGTATGTTTAAATTACAGTGTTTATTGAGGAGTACAAGTCGTCCTTGGACACCAAACCGCTATGACCTACTTAAATAGGCCAAAAGAATTTTCAAAGGAAAAAAAATTCAGTTTTTTGAAAATTTCAATATGACGAATGCCCTTAAATCCAAAAAATTTTTACAGGTTCGTACTTCTTGCATTTTTGCGCGTCCATTAATACCAAGATTACCTTCCTAGCTTCTCTGGAAGCCGACCCTGTGTGAAAAAAGTTGTAATGTTTACATTTTCGGTTTGTTTACATTTTTGGCCGGTCAAATTTGGTCAAATTTGAAGTCCGGAAATAAACTTTTGAAAGCACTACTGCATTAAATTTTGACTTCCGGGGCAAAAATTGAGCCGGCCTGTCCTAGTTCCCCGCAAAAGGAGACCAAAATTACCAAGATTTCCTTGGCTCCCCGTCTACTCCCCGCGCGGAGAGCCAACTCATGCAATTTGTTTTTCTCGTGGAAGGTCAAATGTATGGGGCGCGGAAGGCCGCGCGGCCTTCCGTTGGCTAACCGTTTCATATATTCCGCGGGGAGCCAAGTTCAAACAGGCGAGATATAAGGGCGTGACACGGCTGCCACCCTATCGAGATGCCAATTCAATTGGGGTTCGTGAGTATAAAGGAGCAGTCCCAAACTTTTTCCGAAAGGTCTACAAAAGTCAGGATTTGATTTTTGGTGGGTAGTCCAACACCAGGAGACCTTGTTCCCCAAAAATCAGGGTCATCCGATCGCTATTCGCGAAGTTATCGCGATTCCGGATCAAAAAATGGCGCGGAAAAAAAGTTCGAGACTATTTCAGACTCCGAACTTTAATTTTAACAGTGAAATGTTTCGCGAACCCCCAAGTGTTGTATATCAAAATGCGTGTCTTGAAAGCAGCTACAATTTTGTAACAGGTTTTAGGCAGCTACAACCCCCGGTTCGAAAATTATCTGCCAAAATAAAGTCTCGCGAATATCAGGGTAAATCTTTCTCCACCCACCATTTCCCAACCAGACCTCGCCTCTTTGCCAATTTGGTATCATCAGACGAGGAATTAAATGTAGATTCCGATACAACATTTGACGGGAATCATTCAAGTTTTCATCGAAAAAATGAATGTTTTCTGAACCTTCTCCTGATAAAAATTTATAAAACCACGACTACGGCGATGTAATCGCCGTTTTCGTTATGAAAACGCGAGCGGAACCTCAGAGAACCTATAATAGGCGGAACGGGGATGCAATTACGCAACTTTATTGCACGGGAAGTCCCCGTGAAACGGCCTAATAAGGCCGCAATAAGCAAAATAAACAAACATTCACATACATAAATAAAACATTTGTTTGACACTTGGAGCCGTGGGTATTTGGATGGGCATACCTGGCAGGAAACCTATGATTTGGTCTAGAAAGGTGTGAGTCTGAGGGGTCTAAGCATTCTTCGCATGGGCATGTGTTAACTTATGGTGCCATCACACTAGGCAATTTAAATTGCCGCGATTTTGGCAATTTGAGGCAATTCCAGTGGCCGCAAAATTGCGGCAATTTTTGCCCAGAGCAAATAATCAGAATCGGGGCAACTAATTTAGCCGAAAATCGGGCAATTTCCTGTAGTGTGATGGCACCATTTAGCATTTTAGACAAGTCTTAGGCCCGTATTGTTCACGATTGGGTATCGGTACCCAACTGTTAATTCCAGTTGGGTAGTGATTTTGCTATTGTTCACGTTTGGATAGTGTTCTTACCCAGCGATTCATTGGTTTTCAAAACAGTTGGATAGAGATATCCAGCCAAAATTTAACCAGCCGATTTTGTTTGGGTAAAACTTATCAGTGTTTTAGAACAGTCAAATCTTGTATATTTTACTTGTGTTTACTTGTTATGTTGAAAACTATTCGCGTAAAAAGGTGAAATAAAATGTCTTGTGAACACATTTGGGATCGTTGGAGCTTGGAAGATGAGGATAAAGACCTATTTGTTGCTCAATGCAGTCAATACAAAATTTCAGAGCGCCTCCTAAGAAAATTTAAAAGTTTAATCACAGTGTAAAGTAGAGACTTTTTAACTAAACAAGAAAGTTATAAAACGAACAACACCTTATAGTCTCTACACTTAAAAAACAGTACCTTTTTACGCCTTTTTTTATTTTTTTTATTTTTTTTATTTTTTTTTTTTTTTTGACGCGTTTCGGAGATATTTCTCCATCGACAGGGCGAGTCCGACTAATCACTCTGAAGTCTTATACTTGATGTACGTGTCGTTTCGATGATCTTCGCTGATCAGGGCGCGTGCGATGAGTGTACTCGTAGGCGAGGGGAGCCAGATAAAAAATAGAAGAGCTTATTGGGGGCTCATCCTCGTTCATCAACGGCGTAAAAAGGTACTGTTTTTTAAGTGTAGAGACTATAAGGTGTTGTTCGTTTTATAACTTTCTTGTTTAGCGCCTCCTAAGAACCCCCGGAGCAAGAACCTCATCCGATGGGGACTCCAGCCATCGACCTTGGAAAAATAAAATCTCCCTTATGGAAGATTTTTTTTTCCAGGGTCGATGACGCCAACTCCTTGCCCTGCTCATGATCTTCTACTCCAGCCACGTCCGGAATGCCACAATAGACATCAACATCCTGGTTTGCCTCATTTTCCACTTCCGCCGCCGCTTCATCGTCAGAGGTGAGACCTTTGGCGTTGCAGATTCCCCCCCAAGAGACGCTCTTCTATGAGCAGGGTGTCCACGAAACGACAAAAGCTCTCGCAGAGCTTCGCGAATTTTATTCAAGTCCGGAGTCCAAGCCGTGGAGAACGAGACTCAAGCTTCGGGATCGTCGCGCTTCGCGAGTTTCGTGGAGGGCGACTCCCATCAGCGCAACGAGGAAATGCTCGACTACGAAACAACGCGTGACATTCTGGACGAGAGCGATAGCGATAATGACGATATTTCAGACGACATAATAATACGAGGTCTAAATTACAAATTGAATGTCTTGGTAACTAATGAATAAATTTTACAAAAACAACAAGAAAAGTCATTGAGTCATTGATCAAAGTATTTTAATTAAAATATCAAGAACCTCCTCTCTAAAACACGGTTCTTATAGTAGCTCCTTCCGAACAGGCAGTAGAACTGGGGCTTCGTGAAGCACTTCGGGTGGATGCACTTGTCATCGGCCTTGCGCTCCGCTGGCTGCTTGAATGGCTCGCTCCCATGGCAGGTGCTCCAGCATCAGCCTCGTGTCGTCTCACGCACTGTTGGCCTTTATGAGCTTCTCGTACTCGCTGACACCGCAGAAAGGGGCCTGGATGATGTTCTTGGCGTCCAACAGCTTTGTGAACTCCCTCCAGCTCTTCGTGACCTTCAAGTGGGCCGCCAAGTTAGGCTTGACGCGCTCAAACATGGCCTTCTGGATCGTCAAAGGCAGCTCTGGAACATTCTTGGCTACGTCCCCTCTCGGGATCACCTGTTCCTCCCCGATGTCTCTCCGCACTGCCACAATCTGGTTGTTCTGGACATCCTTGGGACCTAGTTCAATCCGAATGGGGACGCCCTTCAGCTCCCAGTGGTTGCATTTTCATCCTGGCGAGTTGTTCTCACGCCTAAAATCAAGTTTTGGGTAATTTTAAGCATTAAAAAGGGACCAAAGAGCTCTTTTTACGAAATTTCCCCCGAGCTAGCAGAAATCAAAACAAGTTGGCAACGAAACATATTTTAAAGGCCGATTCACATACTTGGACAAAATGGTCCTGGACAAAATGTCCAACCGGCTCTAGCTCTGCCCCCTTAAGAGCTAGAGCCACGGCGTAAAGTGATTGTTGTAGCCCTCGTCAAGACGCTTCTTTTGATACCCCTCCTAGGTCCGTAGCTCTTAAAATGGCTGAGCTAGAGCATTTGTCCAGGCTGTCCAGAAGCTCTCGAAATTCTGTCCAGATGTCCTATAGCGAAATAAGCCTTCTGACTGTCGCGGCGGGTGTCAAATCGTGATTTAAATTTGATTTTGAGATAGCCTGCAAGTTTTCAGCCTCTTAGCTGCTGTTTTGGCCGAGTTAGACCACTTGGACACTTTTTGAGGGGGTCATTTTTTTCGATATTTATTTTTTTCTGAGCCACTTGAAGCATTTAAGGGTTGTTGAGTGCTATTTTTCAAAAGAACAATTCATTGTGAGCATACACACAAAAATTTAGCTCGCTAGGTACATTCACTAGTGTTTTATTAGTGAATGAGTGAAGCTAGAATAGAGCAAATTAGCGTATTTTTTTGTCCAGGGTCTGTCCAGGAGGATTAGTTCAAACATTTGGGCTTAACTATTTTTCCTGAATAGCCTAGACCATAAAGTTTCAGACGAGACCAAAACGAGCCCTGTAGGTTGAGTCTACGATTTGTGACCGGTCTTTGAGTTGCCCGAGTCATCACATGCCTATGCGGAGAAGGGAGCAAATATATAAAATCGATAAAAAATTTAGTTTTCAAGCTAAAGAAGTGGTTTTGGACATTTTGGAAAGCAAAACATTAAAATACATCGAAAAAAAAATTGTTAAACTATAATCAAAATACATAACATAAATAATATATATAATATAACTATAATAAGGTCAATAAGACTTATAACATTTTTTTTCCTCTGTATTTTAATTTTGCTTTCCAAAATGTCCAAAATCACTTCTCTAGCTTGAAAACTTAATTTTTATTGATTTTAATATTTTTACCCCCTTCTCCGCATAGGCATGTGATGACTCGGGCAACTCAAAGACCGGTCACAAATCGTAGACTCAACCTACAGGACTCGTTTTGGTCTTGTCTGAAATTTTATGATCTAGGCTAGTACTCTGCGTTGATACCACTGCTT